>BQNB010205673.1:0-10600 GCA_026074375.1 Tanacetum coccineum | reverse complement strand
ATTTTTTACAAATAAATAACAAAGAATATAAATACATCTTAAATACAGTAGGTGCATCAAAAATAAAATACTTTTACAAGTGGAAATCATAGAGAAACAACAACCTTACAAGAAGAAGAAAATGGTGATGAATGATAACAATGGTCAACCAAATCTTGCAATAACCCTTGGTGAACTTATATAAACCTTTCAATTATCCAAGAGAAATAAGTCCCTAACCCTTAGGGAAAGATGATGTTGATGAGATAAAATCAAAGAACCATGAGTGAAACTTGAAAGCCTTCAAGCTTGTGATAATTTTTGCTAGAAAAACTTGTATGGATTGATGTTGGTGGAGCAAGTGTAGCTGGCCAAACCAAGGAGAAAGAAAGAGAACAATTTTTTTTGAAATTACTTAGCAAGAATGTGAAGTGAGATAGAGAGGTGAATGCATGAAAAGATAATCATGAATGTATATGGAGACTATCAAAACCAGGGATTTGGTTTTTGTTTGTGTTTCCTAAGAGAGGGTCGACCCCTTGAGTTGGAATATATTTTTTTTTGAAATGTATAATTAATTTTGTGTAAAAAGTGTTGTGTTTAAATAAAAAGGTTTAAGTGCAAACGTAAAAATATAAAGTATAGAGAAAGTCTAGGTGAAACTACGAAGTGAAAATGTAAATGCTAAAGATAAAATTTATATTGCTTAGGATAGTTTATGAAGATAATAAACTACGTAGGACACGTAGACGGATAATAAATTTAAAGACGGCTCACGTTTAACTAGGAACGTGAGATAACTTATCCCGCAAAACCGTAAAAAGTAAAATTTACTCAAAAGTAAATAAATAATAAAGTATGGATTAAAATAACGACCTGAAATTTACGAAGTACTACACCGTGTTAAACCCTTTGTTGCACTTATCTTTAATGCGAGATACCCCTAATACAACCTGTTGAGTCATTCCTTTCATTTTGTTAAACCCAAATACATGTTTGTTTCGTTACACCAATCGCCTAGCCTACCCTGTAGTTTCTTAAAGTCCATAGTCAGGGAGTTTCTAGTTAATTTTAGTTCTACTGGTGGAAGTTACGGGTTTGGATAAAGGGTATTTGAAGAAAATTCGGGTTTAGAAGATAGTTGATCTCAAGTGAGGGATGCTTACGTATATATGTATCTGTAATTTCTATTTCATTATATCCTTGTCTTGCATCTTAAAAAAATGAAAAATAGACTAAAGAGCATGCAAGAAAGTGGTTATTAGATTGTTCATTGCTGATAATAAATATAAATCCGCTTATATGTCGTGTAATAAAGCGGTAGTATTCCCGCCTTGTTCCACTACCGTTGATTAGACATATCCGTTTTGATATATGTAAACAAGTAGCATTTACAAACCCGTGTCATTTATATCTCTCCTTTCTATGTAAGTTTACATTTGTACAATGAGGACATTGTACATCTCAAGTGGGGGGAAGAGAGATAGAAACGAGTGATTATAAAGCTTATTCGATTAAAATATATGCTAAATTTGCCAAAAAAGATTTAAAAAATAGCACATAATTTTTTTTCATTGATGATGAAGGCCGAGTTAATACGTAGTTCTTGCGTTGTTTATGGAGATTATACGGCATTACATTACATAGTAATTTGAGGAACCCTTGACTCTTGACCCTCGGTTTTTGCCTTATGGGATTTGAATGCAACTAGTGACGGGGAGATTGTGGACTTAGGAAACTATTCGTTTTGTGTCTTTATGTTACACCCATTAAATGTTATTCCCATGTCTTTATCCTACCCTTTATCATTCTTAATCCTAACCTATAGCTTATTCGATTTAAGGAATTGAGCAATCACGGGTGTCTCGTTCATGGATTTGGACGAGCATTTGTGGTTTTGTCGCCTTTTCTGGAATATTGGTATTGGTAAAGATTGCATTGAAAGGATGATTCACCCTGTTAGCCTTTATGTTGTGTCAACCCATTTGCATTTTCTAGCTTAGGTAATTTTTAGATTCATATCTTCCGAGATAACTTGCGAGATATCTTTTTGAGAATTATTTAAAAGGTTTACTTGAGGGCAAGTAGAAGTCAAGTAGGGGGATATTTAATGACATAAAATGTTTAATATTTTTATATATCCGCGTTTATTGCCTTGTTTTATACTATTTTTATAAGAATCTGGTACTTAATTCGTCTATATTTCAAGTTCATATAATTAAGGCATTGGAACGAAAAAGATGCGGAAAATGGCAAAAAGGGCAAAGAACAAGAAAAATCGCACTCAGGAGGAAACTACGACGTAGTTCGACACATTAACTACGCCGTAGTTAATCATTGTTGGAGAAGGATTATGCTGAGGTCACAACTACTGCGTAGTTGACCCGCAGGAACTACGCCGTAGTTATTAAATGCTTATGAAGGAAACATGCGTTGGAAAAACTGCGGCTTAGTTGGAACTATTAACTACACCGTAGTTAGTTAAACTACAGGAACTAAAGGTTACTCAAGGCATGAGAACAAAACGACATGAAAGATGGACGCTTCTAATGATGATATACTTATGGAGTTATTTACTTATGAGTTAGAGTTCATTATGGAAGGATCATGAAAGAATCAAGTGAAGAAACGAAGTCGAAAATTGATGAAATGTTCTCAAGATATCTCCAAAAATGTGCTTTAGTATTTTGACCATAACTCCTTCATACGAACTCCATTTTAGTTGATTCAAGCGGCCACGGGAAGAGGAACGAGAGAGCTATAACTTTCTTAGGTGGAACTACGGCGTAGTTGCATGTAGCAACTACGGCGTAGTTACTTTAACTACGGTGTAGTTTGACACCTCAACTACGCCGTAGTTAGTTTGAAGCCTATAAATAAAGGCCGAATTCAACCTAATATTCATTCTTTCTTTTCCTATCTCAAGCGACGACTAGGGCACCATCCCTAGGAGTTCTCCAGCACTCTCCAACCACTTCCGAAGGGAGAATTCAGTCATGATCATCATCATTATTAGCTTAACATCAAGTAATTTGTATCAAACATTATGTTTAATTCGATCTATGTCTTATTCATTACTATTTGTGTAATTTACATTATGATTGGCTAAACACCTTGAGTGTTAGCTTTGTTATGATTTTATTAATGTTTTGATTCTTACTTCCTGTTTAATTATTGTTTTTATGGATATCCTTATTGCATGTTGCATGATCCCCAAGATTTGGAAGTATTAATGCTAAGGTAGATCCTGTTAGACCTTATAGTAGACTTACCTATTGAATTAAGGGTTAATCGGGTACTAGGGATAGGCTGACAACTGTCCTTAGTGTAGGGATTTCTCATATCACCGCCTATAGTATGATAGATACTTATAAAATTTAGGAAACTCTTTTAGAGAGGGTTTATAGCCGATTATAGGTTATAGACGGGTCTTTAGGATAGTTGGGGGTTAATCACTATAGCATGGATTTCCTGCCTTCATGTCCAATGAGGATTTGGGATCATAGGTGTTAGGAATTCAGTTTTAGTGAAGTGACGATCATTATCGATCTCACAAGTCTTGTATTAGTTAGATAATATTAAGAGTGTAATAGTTAGTCCAATAGGCTAGTTTATTAGACTAAATATTGTAATGGCCCAAGACCCAGCTCATGGAAGCCCAAGTAAGGCCCAACCCGAGTCTTAAAGACTATATAAGGAACCTTTTCTACACATAGAGTGGGTGTGAGTGTGTGTTACAAGTATGTAAGAGAAAAGTATAACCAAACACCTTCACCATCTTTCTTCTTTCTCCCTTCTCCTCTCTATATGCGATTTATGTGTTTATGTGTGAAATAGATATTCTACAATTGGTACTAGAGCCCATTGGATGATTTAGTGTGTTTGTGTACGTGTTTTAAGCCAAAATACTCGAAAAAATTAAAACCTAAGATTTTAATGTTAAAATGTTATAGTTATGGTTTTTATGTTAGATCTAGCCTAGATATACTTAGTTTTGCAAAAACTTATCGGTAAAAACGTTAAAATTAGGGTTTTTAGGTGTTTTTTAGTGTTTGAACTCGTTGGGTATTTTACGTAATCGCGCGATTTGATCCTTGAAGCCCGTGATTTGGCCTTTGAATCTCGTGGTTTGAGTATAGTGATCACGTGGTTTGATCAGGTAGTCCAACGGTTTGAGTAAGAATCACGCGATTTGAGTAGTATAAGTTAGGCGATTTGAGTAGTACTTGAGGGGATTTGACTTCACAATTCAGGCGATTTGATCACGTATTTCACGCGGTTTGAGTGTCATATTTCAGGCGATTTGATACTTACATTTCAACGATTTGAAACATCATTTCACGCGGTTTGAGTTCAACATTACGCGGTTTGACTTAGTAAATCCCACGATTTGATCACGTAGCCAAGCGATTTGAGTACTTTCTTTTTAGGCGATTTAATCTTATTGTCCAAGCGATTTGATCAATCATATTAGGCGATTTGAGTAACACAGTTTACGCGATTTGATCACCAATCATCAAGCGATTTGGTCTATCATATAAGGCGATTTGACTTCAAACTTTTCAGGCGATTTGATTAAGTTCTTAAGGTGATTTGACCATATTTAAAAAAATGAGTTTTTTGGCTGGAAAACTTGAGTAAAATTTAATTTTTACGGTAATCTTAATATCAATTTTTTACGTCAAATTCAAATTTTGGTACAAAAGTAAAAAATTTAGCCCAAAATTCAAATTTTTTGGACGAAATTAAAAAATTTTCAGTTAAAATTGTTGCAAAAATTTTAAAATTTCAAAATTTTTTCCTACACTTAATATTGAATTCTAAAGAGAATTTCAAATTTTAGCGAAATAAATTGTTGAAATTAATTTTTGGAGGGAAAAATCACGAGTTTACAGCTTTAAGCACACAACACTTCATTATCATCGAAAAGATCCACAAATCAATTTCACACATCGGAATTCAAATGAATCTTCAAGTTCAAATTCAAAAGAGAGAGAATTGCAACATATGCAACTCGAAGAAACACAATTGCACTCCAATTGCATGGCATGGTTTAAAGAGCTCAAGATACATCTTGATACTCTACATAATAACAGGTTTTCAATGGGTAGACACATGAGACCATATAAAATTGAATTTCGTGTTTCCGATAAGTGTATGAGACTTTTAGAAAGAAGATGTACCACAATTTGAATCAACTACAATCGCAACTTGAAAGAGAGAATATTTATTCTTGTGATCCAAAAACTTGTCTTGATGCACTCAGAACACAGTTCAATAAGCTTGTCTGGATTTTCACAATAAATGCTGGTAAAAGGCCTTCAAAGATTATACGAGATGCGAACCTGAAACTTACAAACGTAATTTACTCTCGTACTTGGAAGAACTTGACAAGCTTATTGATGAAAGAGTACTTAAATACGGAGAATTACGAATGAAAGAAAGAGAAGTTCAAGCAATAAAGGAGATTGAAAAATGGCTGAAAGAAAGAGAGATACAACAGCAAGAGAGTTTGGTCACCGAGGGTACAACATTGGAGGCTAACTTGAGTATTGACGGTACAACATTGGATGCTAGTTTGGTCACTAAGGGTATAGCAATGGATGATAATTTGGTCGCTAAGTAAAGCACATATGACTCTATTACATCGTCAGAACAACTGGATGGAAGCAACAATTCATGAAATGATGCAGATGTTGAAAAGATACTAGTAGATATGGTTGCTTCTGACAATGAAAATGCTGATATTAGACCTTCATATGACAATGACACAATGTCTGAGGTACATCATGATATATTTGAAAATATGTTTGTTCATGGGATACAAAATCATGAACAACTTGAATATATTCAAGACACATATGTGGTGAATGAGAATAATAGTAATATTATTTTTGATATACCAAATATGGATCCGGATAGAGATAAGGAAGAACATAATTATGTAAATAATGAACAACATCGTGCTTTCTTTGCATCCTTGATCAATAACCACAAATGTGATGTTGAAAAATGTATGAAGGTTAATCGTGAAGCTCAGCAAGCGAATGCCTTATTAACAAAAGAGCTTGAGAGATATAAGGAAAAAGAAAAAAAATGTATGAAGGTTAATCGTGAAGCTCAGCAAGCAAATGCCTTATTAACAAAAGAGCTTGAGAGATATAAGGAAAAGAAAAACAATTTGCAAAAAATAAGACAATTGAATCTGAATACTCCAAAAAGATTAAGCTTTTAAATGACGAAATTTCAAACCTTAAATCTCATGCTTGTCAAAATGATAAGACATTCGCCAAGGAAAATGGAAAGTATGATGAGTATGTCCAACCGCTATTAAATAGGAAAAATGAACTTGAAAAGAAAAATCAAGAGTTTTTGAAAAAAATAAATGATTTTGATAATAAACTTCAAAAAATAGGACAGACTGCTCAGACTCTTCACATGTTGCTTCCAAAAGACGAGAGTGTTCATACAGGAAGACAAGGCCTTGGCTTTGAGAACCAAAATGATGTTGAAAACCTTTTTGTCCAAAACAAAGCTAAAGAGTTAGCATCAAGTTTGTATAACATTGATGAAATGGGATAAGACTTGCTTTTCGATCATAAGATCATTTCTGAAGAGGAGTTAATGTGAAGTTGAAAAATGTTTGAAAGTAAAATAAAGAAAATCTCCGCTCTCATATCATGGCTTTGTATATGGTGAGACTTAGTTTGAAGAATCGCCAAAAGTTCCTTTGAAAAGATGAAATGTTAATTTGAAAAAAACATTTGGAACAAGCTCAACAGAGTAATTATGATCCAAAACTTTGGAAAAGTCTTTCAATGAAATACTTTTGTTATGTCAAACAGGAAATGCTTAAATTTAAAAAAGAAACTGTTTTAAAGCAAAACCCTCCTTGAGAGAACGTTTTCATTAATTCGAGTTTTGAAGACAATGTCAAAAGGATAGCTAGAAATCGATTGTCGGAAGAATTCGAACCTTTAGTTAAAGACTTCAATCTTCAACTAAAATACTTTGAAAATGGTATTGTCAAAGAGATGATTTAAAGTATGTCACGTCTCTTGAAGACGAGTTTGATGAAACGTGTTTAATTTTGGATATTCAACAAGAATTTTTCGAAACCCAGTTTGAGTCAGTCAAATATGAGTCACATAGCCATGTGTATGAGAATAATCTTTTGGAACAAAATTCTTCTTTGGAAAATGAAAATCGTTGTCTCAAAAAGACCATAACTGAACTTTCAAAACCAGCTGCCGATGTCAAAGAAGAAATGACAAAACGATATGCCTAGTATGAAAAGGATTTTGCAAAACTGGAGGCACATTGCATTTCTCTTGAACTTAAATCTCCAAACAAATCTTCGACATCCGTGCAAAATGGTCAAGTTTTAAGTAATAAGAGTGATGAAGCCAAAATCAAGTTTGACACCGCCCTTTGAGCTCGTCCATTCGTTGGGTGGAGAATAATAAATAAAAAGGCCATTCCATAAACATCGAGTTGGAATACAGTGTCGCTTCATTAGTAAAAGAAAATGAACACATGAAAATGATTTACCAAACCATGTTTGATTCAATCAAACGTTCACGAGTTCAGACAAAAAGTTCAAACATTTCTCAAAACGAAGCAGAAAATTTAAAGTCTCAGTTATCTAAATTTACGGATAAAAAGTTAATAAAGTTTTTTAAAAGATTGAATCAATGAAAAAGAAAAAGGTTGACTCTCGAATCTTAAATTATTTCCTTCAAAAATCTTTGTATGATTTTGATCCCTCAAATATTGAATCAGAACCGAGAGATAAAAAGATTCTTTTCGGAAACGAAACATCTAGTTTTGAAACAAAGATTAAGGAGCTCAAAACGATTTTAGCTCAACAAATAAAATATTTAAAGGATGCCAAAGTCTATTTTTAATGAAAACGGACAAGTTCGAAACATATTTTGAAAAACTTGAAAATACAAGAGTTGTCCTTGAACGACAATTGGAACGTAAGATTCAAGATTCTAAAGCCGAAAAAGAATAGTTTTGAAACAAATTGCTTTTTTAGAATCAAAGTTGGCATCACAATATCTTATTTCAAATAGAAAAGAATATAACAAGTTGAGAATATCATACAATGCCCTAAAAGCAAAGTTTGATGTTCTTAACCAAGAAAAAGAAAAATCTCCTATGTCAAACTTTTCAACACCAAAAGTAAGTGTTTCACCAAAGATTTACACGGGTGAATCTTCCAAATCATTTCCAAAGAGGGTGTCTCAGTTTACAACCTATTTTTTGCAAAAGGATAGGAAGTTTCTAAGAAACCTCAAGCTTTTGAAACACCTACTCCTCAAAAAGTTTTGAACTCAAGTGATTCATGTAAGAAAAAGCAGTTTTGTAAAACTTCAAACTCTCACTTTACACCGGTAAAGCAAGTGTGGAGACCAAAGCAAAGTCATTCAAAACCGTTCAAATATACAAAATCAGAATTGCTTTCACTGCAATACAAGCTTTCCATTCATTTCAAAAATGAATTCATAAAATAAAACATCGGGTTTCAACAACAAATGGAAATCTTCCTCATCATCAAGATTTAAAACCTCAAAAGAAAATCCAAGTTTTCATAATCAATGGAAAAACAAAAGGAATTTTAAATCTCTGTTGATTCCACGAGAATTATTTCCAAATTAAACACCGGTTTCTAGTTCTCGTTGGAATTCAACTTCTTTGCATCAAATTGACACAACCTTCAGATGGTTTTTAAATTTTGGTAAACCCGTTAGCACCGTGCTTAAATGGGTTCCAAAGGTTGTTTTCTAATTTGATATCATAATGGCTTGTAATCAAATGTCAGATTGCAACTCGTGCCTCAAATAAAAGGAAAAGGACGCTTTAGTGCGTTTATCCTTAACAACGTAAAGAGAAATCTTTTCAGTCTTGAGCTATTCAAACAAAACATTCAAAGTTTTGTAGCTCAAGTTTATGGCTTTCGTATATGATGCATATTTTATTTAAAATATATTTTGTTCAAGTTTTAAATTTATAAAACTCGATTCACATGACAAACGCACTAACGGGCAGAGAACCTGATCGTGAGTAGTATAGAAATAGTAATTCTGAGGTCGTCCCAAGAGCTAAGTGTCAATTAGCTTTAATTTGAATTGTCACGTTTGAAAATGGTTTGAAGTTGTTTTATGAAAATAACAGGAAAGTAAATTGCGAAAATTAAAAGTAATAGAAGATATCCAGAAGAAAGGCATGCTAGCCTAGCCATTTCATTACTATCGTTATAACTATGTTTTCCTGTGCAATGTTACATCATGGTTTCATTAGTGGTTTCTAAAGTTGACAGACCTGAATAGATATATTTAGCTTGTCCTATAATTCTTGCGATCCCGAATTGTCACACCCTGACAATGGCGGAAACTCAAGAATGCAACATAATGATCAATCATAACACAAGATACAAAATAAAGAAAAATACATTGCATAAACTCCAAGTGCTACGACGACCATCAACCTTGAACAAACTCAAGTGATGTCCCAAATCACAACAAAAAACCCACAACTTCTTACAATTATTCACATGCCCACACAGGGGACCATAATCCAAACTTAATCCAAACTTATAGATTCTAAAACAATCAACAAACAAAGCAAGACTTCAAACGAAAATCCACACGGGATACTTCTAAGTCTGCTATCACAATCACCAAACTACTCTTCTCTTAATGATACTCGAAATGATACTTGAAAACGTCAACAATAATGTTGGTAAGCTCGTAGGTTTGACCTTAAACCCAAAAGTTGTGCCAATACTTCAATAGTAGACAATAGTGCTATATGACAGTGAATATATGCTAACAATCCAAGACATAGCATCCCCGCTAGTCAATCATAATATATCACTAACGCACCTAAAGGGCCTACCAGCTGGAGCACTATATTAGGGCGAACCACACAGAACCTTGCATGCCAAACACAACACATAATGAGGCCTCTCTATTTATAGGTTTCAAATACTTTATGGCGTAACCTTTTAGGGGTTTACGCCGTAATCTGCTAACGCGTACTTTCCATATTGCACGCTTAAAAGATGTTACAACGTAATCAAATGTCCATGTTACACGGTAATGCTGACTCGGATGACTCAGCCTTCCATAATAATAATGTTACGGCGTAAACCTTCTATGTGGTTAAGCCGTAATGTCGCTAAATGACGTCTCTTGCCTTGAATATGTTACGGCGTAACACTATCGTAGGGGTTATGCCGTAATGTCTCGTAAGAATCCATATTATCTTCATTTTATCGTCCATTTCTCGTGTTTCTTGTCACATACTTGCATTTTACCTGAAAACAACTAAATAACCATAAATGTATCAAATTCAAGTATTTATAAGACAATTGCAAGTATTTTTGTGGGGAAATTGACACTAAAATGTATCAAATATTTTATGTTATCACTTTATCTTCTGACTATCAACTTGTGTATGTTAATCGCCCTCATCTTAGTTTAAGTAAATCAAAACTCATGCCAGTCTCTCAGGTTGAAAACCTCCCTTTTGTGTTAGTTTAGGTTTAACTTAGATTTAACATAGAATAGATTAGAACTAACTTAGATAACTAAAATACTGATAGACTTAAGTA
>BQNB010205672.1:0-10600 GCA_026074375.1 Tanacetum coccineum | reverse complement strand
TTTCTACCAAAAAAAGACCAAAATATCCTTTAGATCAAAATTACTAAACTACCCTTAGAGCTAACATTCAAACATCTAACAGTTTCGATGAATAATTGAGAGTACTGATTGGTTCAAGTGGTTTGTCACCGAACAAACTCGCTCTCAATTTTCTTGTAAAGTGTTATTTGCCTTTTGTGATTAATATATAATTCACATTTAACAAAAATAATATAGCCTAAACCATACCAAATTAAAGGGCAAATGGCACAAAGAGGCAATCAACTTAAGGTCTTTTTCAATCAAGCTATTTTACTTTTTTTTCACATAAAAAATGCCAACTTATTTTTAGCCGATTTAAGTTTTTTTTTGTCACTTCCCGTTAAAAACTAACGGCATTTCGTTATTTTCCTAAATGAATCTTTTATGAAATTTGAGAGGGGTTTTTGAAGTTTATTCACTAAAATACAATGGAAGAAATACAGACGTGAGTGGGAATCAGCCTCAACACTACACAAGGGACATTTAATATCATCAACATTCACGTCTTGAGTTTTTAGACGCTCACCCATCATTAATAACTCTAAAAACGAGTGTCTGGTACATAACAAAAACCATACCAAGTTATACCACTTGATCCACATACTAAGATTAATTTAGTATAAAGTTATTACCAAGTGGATGACAAAACAAAGGAATCATGCTGGTCAATTTTGCTATTGTCAATAATTAGTAATCCTAAGATAATGCAAAAATAGGTAATGCTAACCTCTAAATTTGCTGCACTAAGGGGGTGTTTAGTTCGTCGTAATTGGACGTAATGTGATGTAATTGTAATCTGAATTACATCACAATCCTGTTTGGTTGGCAGAAATGTTGTAATTATAATACGGATTACATTAAGTAGGCTGTTTGATTTGCGTTATAATTGTAATTCAGTCATTACAATTACATTAAGAGATGGAATTCAGATTACATAGGATGTTGGATGAAAAGTTTTGAATTATGTTGTAATTCAGTATTTTATACTTTAAATCATCAGTATTTATTATTATTATTATTATTATTATTATTATTATTATTATATAAATATTAAAATAATAATAATAATGTTTATTATTATTATTATTATTTATTTTTATTATTATTTATTATCATTATTATTATTATTATTATCATTATTATTATTTATTAATAATAATATTTATTAATATTATTATTGGTTATTTTATTATTATTATTATTATTATTATTATTTATTTATTATTTATTATTATTTTTATTATAATTATTATAATTATAATTTATTAATATTATTTTATTAATAATAATTTATTCTTATTATTATTTATTTATTAATATTATTACCAATATTATTATTTATTAATATTATTATTTATTATTATTATTATTTGTTATTTTATTATTTTTTCTTATAATAATAATTATTAATATTACTATTTATTATTATTATTTGTGCCGCTCAAGTATCTCCGGTTTAGCATATTTAGTCTGAGACATAGAAATATGCCTAGCGTGGTAGTATGCGTGGCAGATATACCGAGAAAATAATTCAGTGGGCCATGGTCTGTCATAGCAAATTTCGCATGTAGCGAAGAGATGATACGTTGCATGAGTGCAGTAGAAGAAGTTGTAAGAATGATATCATCCACATATAGTAGTAAGTAAGCTGTGTCTGGCCCTTTGTGAAAGATGAAAAGAGACGAGTCGGTTTTGCTATGATAGAAACCAGCTCGAATAGCATAGCTGGAAAATCGCTAAAACCAAGCTCGGGGGGCCTGCTTAAGGCCATAAAGCGACTTCTGTAAAAGGCAAACATAATCCGAATGAGTTGAATCAGTAAACCCTGGCGGCTGGTGCATGTGAATTGTCTCTGTAAGATGGCCGTGAAGAAATGCATTCTTCACGTCTAACTGATGAATAGGCCATTGTCGAGAAACTACAAGGCTAAGAACAGTCTGTATGGTATCAGGTTTGACAACGGGGCTAAATGTCTCATCGCAGTCGATGCCTTGTTGTTGACTACGACCATTTGCAACTAGTCGGGCTTTGTACCGACTTAATGACCCGTCCGCATTATATTTGTGTTTATACAGCCACATGGAGCGGACAATGTTGACATTTGGTGGGCGAGGAACAAGTACCCAAGTGTTATTGTTGATGAGAGCTTTATATTCGTCACACATAGCTTGTTTCCAGTTATGATCTCGCAGGGCTTGGAATGGAGACTTGGGGATAGAAGAGGAGGTGGTAACATGAAAGTTGTATTTGGGGTTAGATTTTACAGTTCCGACTTTAGAACATGTAACCATAGGGTGTTTCGAGGTGAGTGGTGGTGGTGGTGGTGGTAGAGTGACTGGTGGTGTCGGTGTTGTTTGTAGTGATGGAGTTGATAGCGGAGTTGGAGGTATTGTTTGTGGGTTTGTTGTTTGTAGTGGTGTTTGTTGAGGAGAAGTAGGTATGGTAAGTAGGCAAAGTGCAATGGGGGAGGTGTCGAGATTATCATCTAAAAATTGGTATAAGGGGGGTTTAGTTGGAGTCATGGAGCCGAAGAGAAAGACAGTTTTGTCAAATGTAACATGACGAGAAATGATGATTTTGTTGGTGTTCAAGTCAAGGCACCGGTATCCATGATGATTGTAAGCGTACCCCGTGAATGATAGTAAGTGTGGTTACGAGGGCATAGTTGTGCGGAGGAAAGGTGTAAGGGTAACAAAGGCATCCGAACGTACGAATGTAGGTGTAAGAAGTTGGTTTGTTAAATAATTTTGTGTAAGGGATGTCATTGTTGATCGAGGTGGAGGGGAGGATATTAAGTAAGTAAGTGGCAGTGAGTAGTGCTTCGACCCAATACTCGGGAGGAAGACGGGCTTGAAAGAGGAGAGAACGTACTACATTATTAATAGTACGAATCATGCATTCAGATTTGCCATTTTGTTGAGATGTACGCGGGCATGAGAAACGAAATTAAATGCCATTAGTGGCAAATAATTCATGAAGGGAGTTGTTGTCAAATTCTCCACCATGATCACATTGAAAAGCTTTGATTTCATGGTTGAATTGGGTTTTTATAAAGGCACAAAAATGTAGAAGTTTTTATTGCGCATCAGATTTTATGTGAAGTGGGTAGACCCATAAAAAATGTGAATAGTGATCTAAAAAAATAACATAGTATTTATATCCACTCATGCTAGAGACAGGAGATGTCCAAAGGTCTGAGTGAATAATGTCAAAGGGGGATGTAACAATAGAGGTAGATCGTTGAAAGGGAAGTTTTGTTTGTTTGCCTAACTGGCAGGCACGGCACAAGTGTTGAGTGTTTTTATTTTTATTATAAGACACAAGGCCACGTGACGACGGTGTTTGAATTACAGCGTCACCAGGGTGACCAAGACGTTGATGCCAAAGGGAATGGTTATTAATAAGTAGGGCGAATGCTGAGGCAACAACGTGTAAAGGGTATAGATCACCCGTGTTGTCACAACGAAGAAGGGTTTGACGGGTATGATAATCTCGTACAGTGAAACCATATGGATCAAAATCAATGGAGGATTTATTATCGGTGGTGAATTTTCGTACTGAAACAAGGTTTTTAAGGATATTGGGTGTGACAAGAACATTTCTAAGGTGGAGGGGACGATATGGATTAGGGATTTTCACATGACCAGAGTGGGTGACAGGTATAGATGATCAATTTTCGACAATAACTGAATGAAAATTACGATTAAGACAAGAGGTTTGAAGGTTACCGGTGTGAGATGAAAGGTGAGAAGTTGCTCCGGTATCCATATACCATTGCTGATCATGAGAAGCCATAAGAATAATCTTTTTTTATGAACAGTAGCGCCGGGGATGAACAGTAGCACCGATGAACAGTAACGTCGATGAACAGTGTTCGGTGAATAGTTGCACGGTGAACAGTGCTCGGTGAATAGAGACACGATGAACAGTACTTTTTGTGATTTGATGAAAAGATTAATGATGAGGTAGAGAAAAAAATAGGGGAGATCTGATGTAAAAAGCGAAGGAGAATGAGGTTAGGAGGGAAAGTGAGAAATTTTTGAGTGATTACCATAAAAGATTATGATTGATTGTTTTGATCCTTGGATTGGTTTACATGATTCCTCCTATATATAGGATACAAAGAACCTTCTAGACTATGGGCCCTAAAAGCTATACAAAGTGAGCTCGGGCCAATCCACTGATTACATTGAAATATAAATAACTGTTTACTCTAATTACATATGTATTTTTAATGTTATTATCATCAACATTCACGTCTTGAGTTTTTAGACGCTCACCCATCATTAATAACTCTAAAAACGAGTGTCTGGTACATATACCAAACCATACCAAGTTTTTTACCACTTGAATCACATAATAAGTCTTAATTTAGTATTAAAGTTATCACAAGTGGATGACAAAACAAAGGAATCATGTTGGTCAATTTTGCTATTGTCAATAATTAGTAATCCTAAGATAATGCAAAAATAGGTAATGCTAACCTCTAAATTTGCTGCACTAACTGTTATAACTTCCATGCTGCACTAACTATTATAAATTTGCTGCACCAATCGTTGGTTGTTATATATCAACAAAGGTACCAGTTTTGTATAATCATTGGAAAAACATACAACATAGCGTTTTCATTGGAAAAACATACAACATAGCCAAACATCTATTGTATTAGTCATGAGATATAATTAATTTCAATCCAGACATCTATTGTATTCCTTCTTGATTAATCTTCAAATACCCCCTTCAAATTTCATAAAAGATTCATTTAAGGAAATAACAAAATGACCATTAGTCTTTTAACGGGAAATGACAAAAAAACCTAAATCGGCTAAAAAAGTTGTCATTCTTTATGTGTAAGAAAAAAAGTAGAGTACTTTAATTGAAAAAAGACTTTAAGTTAAGTGCATTTTTGTGTCATTTGTCCCAAATTAAACCTTCCCCACCACGTACCATATTTTGGATAGGTGTCCGGCCTTACTAGAGTGGGGCATCCAGCGAACATTTTTAATGATGTAAACCTTCATTCAAATTCATTCTGGTCTGGATCTCACAAAGTTTTAATTAATTATTTCCAATTTTTACCATTTGATCCTTAACAAGATTTTGGTGCCCGCGCTTCGCCGCGGTATGTTTTGAAAAAAGCGTTTGCAGTATAAAGCGTGTTGTAAAAAACAATTGTCTTTTCTTTAAATCAAACAAATTGTTTTCCGAAATTTTCTAACCTCTAATAATCGATTAAGAGAACATGTATATACACTAACAATTCCCAAGCCATGCTATAATATAACACTATGTTCATTACTAACAAACTTATTTTGCCTACACCAAACAAAAAGCACTAACATAATACATTCACATTATTTATTAAAAGGTTCTATTTATAAATTTGATACAATGCATTGTCCTGATACAATCTGTACCATGAACTGATATAATTAACATATAAATGAACATATTGTTTCCATGACTAAAACTTAAAAGAATCATTTATTATACAGTTATACTAGCTCACATATAGAAATTTAACATTAGTCTCCGAACGACGATGGTTGATCAAATGTTCTTTTTATCCTGATCGCAAGGAATCCACGACTCCACGATCATATAGGAGTTTGATTTAGCCACGGTTGAGCGAAGAAAACTTCATTGACCCGTTATGTGTTTATCTTTACTTCTGGAGGACGTCAATTTGAATACATGAAAAACTAACAGTTTCGTGTCTTAAACGATTTTTTAGAATTTTTTCAGAATTTTGGCTACAACTATTTTCAGAATCAAATGAGAGCGACAAAATGTCTAATTTTATTACCTTAAAGGAAAAAAATCCCTATCTGCTTACCATTAGCGAATGTAGTTAGTCCACTCAGGTTTCCTTTTCCCTCCCAACGCTCCATAATTGAAAAGTACATTATCGTTGGTAATATGTAGGAAAAAATTTATAGTATAACTCAGGGTATATACTGAAGCCTTTTTTAACTCTTATTCGTATTATTATATCCAAACTTGTTTTGTAAGATAGATGGAACACCTTATCACTACGGGCTCTGCAAGCTCCTTTTCTCTGCCGATGAAGATTTTATTTTTCAAAAATGGGATTTTGTCGAAACTCTCAATTTCAGGTTCTGTTGCGCTCATTCTACCAAGTCTACCCTTATATCCTGGCTGTTTTCGTTACACATAATCGCCAATTACCTTCATTTGCTTCGGATTTAAACTCGTGGGATCTCATCAACCCGTCTACCGCTTCTTTACATTCTTTACTATCCGAATTCTCAGCTAAAATATTTCCATCTTCGTTTACATTGATGCTGAAAAACAATGGTATCAGATTCTTCTTTTGAGCAAAGAATTGAATCTCTTCTAAACTTAAGTAACCTAAGAAACTTTGTTTTGTAATAACCAAGACCCCCAAATGTAACCGAATATTACTCTATCAGTGATCTCATGACTTTGAGAGTCTGCGTATTTCGCCCTACCACGCAATCCCCTGAAGCTCGTGCTCAGATTTACCACATTAACAAAACCGAACCAAGTTTGGATTTTGACTATGGTATCCTATGTAAACATCACAGCTCCTACATATGGCCACAAAAAGAGAAAAATTTAATGAAATAAGCTGACAGAAACATTTGCCTCACAAATTTATTTGAATATTCAACGCCACTCATCGACACTATACTGTCTTAACATAAGCCAAGTAGAGGATGTTGTACAGAAGTTATTGAAATTAATGTTAATAATGCAACAATATACTATTATGTTCATCTATAAAAGGCATTAAGAAGTTGCTTCACAACATCCATATGCAAATGTTCTTGTATTTGATAACTGTAGCATAATCAAATCTTAAATTTTGGAGACTGCTGGATTATATACAAACGATCTATTTTTAGTACAGTGCAAAACATGAACTATAGATAAAGTTGAATATAGCGAGTGTCAAAAGATGTACGCGAGCATCGTACATTTTGTAGACCGTATTAAACATATGACCTGAAATGGTCATAACATAGCGATAGATCTATCATATAAAAACTCTTAGAAATTACTTCATGTAAAAGCTTAAGCTTAACAACTTTCTAAAAAGGGCTTACTTAGGAAGGCATTAAAACTAATCTTGAACTTGATGTTGACTACATCTTATCTAATCATGACTAAGATTTGATTCAAATCCACTGCTGAATTGACCATTTCCTAGAATGCATCTTGATAAGTAAAGATTATTTAAAGCTAGAAAAAGGACCTTAATGGGTAACACTTTTTTATGTTTAAATGTGTGTGTCATGTATAAGAAGATTCTCATTCTCAAAAATTCAGGTTTTGCTCGTACTAATGTGCTGTGATAATCTCATCGACGGGCCACCACTGCATCAACTAAAGGGGTTATTGGGATTCACATATATGAGTGCTCATTGTATATTGTTACCAAAGAAGAAATGAGAATTATGAAGTGTTTGGATTGTTAGACTGAACAACTCCTAGTTCTTTGTCAAAACAGCTTATCAGCTTATGTGGTATCAAGATACAATGCAGCAGATAGTGTTTGGATTAGCTCATACCGAATCCAAACTTACTTGCTAGCATACCTGATAGTTCTAAAGTTTTTTAATTCAGGCATTCAGAGTTATAACTTCATTTCATTGTGGTACATGCCTCCTCTACTTAAACATTCCCATCCTTAGTAAATCTATGTGACATGGGTAATTATTTTGTTCGTTTTGGTTGTATCGTTTTCCATATAAGAACTCTTTTATTATTATATTGACATGTAAGTCGCATCCGCTGTATCTAAGCTTTAGCAAAGGTAAGATATTCCACAAAAAGATAATAACTCACATAGTAAAATTTCACATCGAGAAAAGCGAAAACAAACCTTATGTTTCCGAATAAATGGTGTCTCCTGACGACCATACCTGTAACAAAAATCTGTGTTAACATGACTTATCAAAATATATCCAAGCCACATTGTAGAATTGTGCCGCATACATAACACATGGTAACCTTTATCGTTGTCGAGTGCACAACTGTTGTCCCAACACTTCTACTTCACTGCGAACATTTGAGCTCTTAAACCTGTAGCCAACATAACCTATACTGATTGACAGAAGGAAAAAAAAATTATTGTTTCTAATTTGTAATACGCGAAAACAATGTTTACAACTCAAATAGAAAGCAAATCGAATGCAACTCTAATAAAACTCGATGCAGGACACAATTGAATTTTCTATTAGAAACATGCCCGGGATAGGTTCAGGATCGTCCATTGTCGGTAAGGGGTGAACACTCATTGATTTCTACACTTCTGATATGTTCCGAATTTATACTGCAATATGATTTTTATTTTTGAGAGTCCCCATACTTAATCTGTACAAAGGAACCAAGATAATGCAGATTATAAGAATCGAGTTGTGTTATAATTTTGAAAGGCATAAGCATATATCTTAACACGTACACGTTACTTACATCTGGCACAAACTCTCCTCGGTTTCACATTATGACAATATGGGGTATCTAAAAGTGAGTTACAACACGCTTCTGTTTCAAACATGAGTTGAGAGCTTGTACTGATGCAACCTTTTTCATCCCTGAAGGTTTTTAATAACCAAAATAAAACCCAAGTCCCTTACTTTATCAACTATATAATTTTGCTTAAATCCATAATAATGAAATAGAAATAATTATAAACTCAACATAATAACACCTACGGATTTATTTCATACCTAGTATCACAAAAAAAACCTAGAAACCCTGATAATCCAATCGTACGTCACCACGGCATCAATGGAAGGGTGACACTCTTTCACTACGTCGCAGCCGTCGGATCCTTTGTCGGAGTTCCAGCAGCAGCCGCCGTGACATGGCTCGTTCAAACGGTTGTAATCATGATAAATCCATTCAGCCTTCAAATTTCATAAAAGATTCATTTAAGAAAATAACAAAATGACCATTAGTTTTCTAAGGGAAAGTGACAAAAAAACCTAAATCAGCTAAAAAAAAATTAGTCATCCTTTATGTGCAAGAAAAAAAGTAGAGTATTTTAATTGAAAAAAGACTCTAAGTTGAGTGCATTTTTGTGTCCCAAATCGTACCTTATTTTGGATAGGTGTCCGGCCTTACTAGAGTGGGGCATCCAGCGAACATTTTCTATTGAGTTAACTTTAATTCATCTGGACTAGGACTCACAAAGTTTTAATTAATTATTTCCAATTTTTACCATTTGATCCTTAATATAATTAATTAAAAAGCTAATATATGTGTTCTGATTCAGAAATATTAATAAGCCATTCCAGAAAGGAAAAGTCCACTAGAAGAAATTTGGCCTTTAGTGATTAAATCCGCTTTGTCACTAACAGTGTAAAAGTTGGTCACATAGTCATTTGGTGACCAAAATCCTCGTCGTCACTATAGCTCCGTAACTATCCAATTAGAGACCAAAATATTTGTCACTAATCGGTGACCAGAATAATGGTCAATTTTTACCCCTCTTATGAAAATATAACAAAAAAAATAAGAACGTTTGTTTTATTGCATAAACAAACTAAAATCTAGAAATCTGTAGCAATACAAATATAAATCTAACATATTAAGTTCATTCAAAAACAACATTTTTTCACAAAACACAAATAGTATGGTTGAAACTCGACACAAACCCAACCAATAACCTATCATTACAAACACACCTCCTTGTATTAGGGTCAAGTGCAAATCCCAGGCGATTCCGCTCCGGCAAAATTCTCTTATCTAACTTGTGCTTCCATATATAAACGTCCCATCAACAAATATGACCTGTGAAGCATATCCAAGTGATGAACCTGCAATTGGTTTGGTGAAAGAGCTTACAGTTGAGCTACTTTGTACAGCCTCACAAAACGCAAGAAGCTTCTCACGGGCTTCCAAGTTGTACAGTCTGCAAAGCCACCAAACACATTCAATTTTGTCTTCGTTGAATCATATAGTAGAGTTTCTAATTTCATTCATTTATAATAAATTGGGTCAATCTTAGCTAAAAATGAAGCTGATCAAAAGAGTCGAATATCTTCTAACGTGAATTCAAATGCTATCAACGTCCCGAGTCATTTTATTTAATAAGCTAGTAATTATAAATATATTGAGCCTGTTAGTTAATTATATATTGGACAACCGAGTGTTAGCGGATCAGTTCAACCGAAGCCTACCCATTTGGCCCTCTCATAGAAATTTACCCATTTTGACCCGATCGCATTTAGATTAGTTACCCACCCAACAAAATATTGATTTGCTAAATGATACCTCATAGAAATTTACCCATTGTGACCCGATCATATTTAGATATGTTACCCACCCAACAAAATATGGATTTGCTAAATGATACCTTCAGCAATCAACAATCAGCAAGTCTCCCTTGTAACATTTTGTTAACATAACTTCAGCTAGGGGTGTAAACGATCTGAGCCGAGTCGAGTTTTGGCCTAAACGAGCTAGGCTCGTTTATTAACTACTCGGCTCGAGCTCAAATAAACTATTACTCCCTCCGTCCCATATTAAGTGTCCATTTTTGACTTTTTGAATTCTTTTTTCATAAACTTTGACCATAAATATTTTT
>BQNB010205670.1:0-10600 GCA_026074375.1 Tanacetum coccineum | reverse complement strand
CCCCCGAGTCTTGCCTATACTACACTACAACGGTTAGGTACACTGCCTAGGGAGTTGTAAAACTTCTTGTAGAAGTCTCTTACGACAACCGCAACACCTAGTGTAGGAACTAACTAGGTTACCACCTCTATCACTTAATATACTTAAAAAACACAGGAACTCTTTCAGAGAGGGTTAATAATCTGTATAGGTTATTAGACTAGTTCTTGGGATAGTTGGGATTAATTACTATGACCTGGTTGCCATACTTTCATGACTTTCAGGGGATTCAGGATCGCAGGGATTATAGGACAGACTAAATATATCTATTCAGGTTTGTCGACTTTAGAAACCACTAATGAAACCATGGTGTAACATTGCACAGGAAAACGTAGTTATAACGGTAGTAATGAAATCGCTAGGCTAGCACGCCTATCTCCCTGATATCTTCTACTACTTTTACTTTTCGCATATTTATTTTCTTGTTATCTTCATAAATCAACTTCAAACTATTTTCAAAACATGACACTTTCAAATTAAAACTAATTGACACTTAGATCTTGGGACGACCTCGGATTTACTATCTCTACACTACTCACGACCGGGTTCTCTGCCCGTTAGTGCGTTTGTCAGGTGAATCGAGTTTTATAATTTTAAAACTTGAATAAATATATTTTAAAATAAAATACGCATCACATGTTCTTGAGATGGAGTCTTTTTGCAACAAAAAATAACATGGGCATGTTGGTGAGTGTTTTGACCCACTTGGTGGCTGAATGAAAATAATGCACTAGCAGTTCTATGACATGGTTGCTTTTTTGCTACATTTGATGGTTCTGGTGCAACTCTCACTTCAATTGTTGCTTGTGGTGTAGGTTTATGATTTCTAGTCTTGGTCCTTTTTGAAGGTTTATAGTTAGATGTACAATGGGAAGTTTGGAAAATTAGGTGCCAAGCATAGCATGATTCAAGATCTTTTTATAAATGGTGTGGTTTCTATAAAGTTTATTAGATTTAAACAGAATTTAGTTGATCACTTAAAGAAGGGACTAGCTAGAGACTTGATTTTAAAGTCTGCTAAAGTGATGGGTTTAAAGTCCAACTTAGTCATTGAATGCTAAGACACCAAATTTCCTCCTAAGGAAACTTAAGAGGTGAATTCAATGTAGAAAGCTTGATGTTCAGGGTCTGGAGCACATGTATTTATATATTATCTCAAGGATGTGATGAGGCATGCTGAAGGTAGGCCAAAGTGTCTTCTTAATGGTTCATTTGAAAAAGTGTAAGGCAAGTGTATGGAACTACCTATGTGGATGTGACGTTTTGTCGCTTTATCAGCTTTGGGCTTTTAGCTCTTGAAACATGCATGAAATGGATATGGAAACATCGCTTGTAGTGTCTAGGATTTAATTGTTTATAAACTTGTGTCTATGTTATCTTTATTTATTCAAATAGGCTGAAGGTTTAATTCTTAGAAAGTGTTATATACTAAGATGGAAATATAATCTTCAAGATATTTTAATTTATGCATTGGTTTTGTTTTATTGATTATTTTCATGCAAAAATAATTGTATTAAATTTGGGAGGATTGTTAGAAATTTAGTGTAATCGAGGGTTTCAGGTCACACCTGGTAATGGGTCTAAAGGTCCGGAGTGTATACCCATCAAGTCACTAAACAACAACCCTGGCTCTGATAGTGGTAAACTGGAATTTATGGTGCTAATGGAATAATAGAGTCTACTCTTCTATGAGTGACACTTTCATGAATCCATCCGGTTAATGAATGTTGAGCGAGCATTATTCTATAGTGAGTATGCTCAGGGAACTAAGTCATCAGGGAGTCATCTCACTCATGGTTCTACTCTGAATGAGTATACTCCCTAAGGAAGGAGAAAACTCACCGGCATGTAAATTTGTTGGAAGTTAATTCAAACTAGCTTGTAACGACATTGATTTATCTAAGGGCAGTTATAACTGCAACTTAATTATTACATTTAATCGGTCATGTAACTAATATTTTAATCATGGAGCAGTATTATGAGATTAATGAGCCGGTTAATTCTCGTAATTCGTTTGACTAGACTCTAGAGTATTCATCTGTATAAATAGAGATTCACAACTCCATGGAAATATATAGAAAAACCTAAACACTTTAAAGCAAAAAGGTTCTCAAAATTGTGCCTAAATCAAGAACATAACACTTGGTCTTATCCCAAAGAGATATTCATGTAACCCACACATTAGGGTCAAATAGTTTCTTTTGGAAAGTGATTACACGATTTTAAATGATATCCGATACCATTGATTATGTATACCCACTACTACACAAATGGACCTAGAGCCCTCTTTTTTAAAAAGGCATAGAGCCAAGTTTTCTCATAGAGAACCAGGATTTATGTGAAAATCTCTTAGAGCCTTGTTGTTTGCTTCAAAACCAGACTCTATTCTTCCTATAGAGCTATGTTTTCATGGAAAACACCAGGCTTAATAAGTAAAACTTTTAGAGTCGTGTTCCTTTCTACAAAACCGGGCTCTATTCCCCCTCAAATGGCTCAATACCAAAATAGCTACAACAACGGATGGCAAACACCAAAAATTCATTTTTACCTTTTTTGCCTCTTTTTTCAAAACCTTGCATATTTATTATGCTTCATTCATTTTTTCTTTAAACCTTTTTACCCTCTCTTTTTCAAACCCTTCCATAAGCATTAAATGATCTAATTTTATTTAGTTTCAAGTGATAATAAAGGTATATAACACTTCTTATGCTTACTTATTTTCATATAGAATTCTTCTTTACTTACATCTAGATGTACATGAATTGCCATATGTGTAGATATATGAATCTTTGTTTTTTTAACTTATAAGCAAGTACATGGAAAGTCAGTGCTACAGGGGTATACGAAGGTGCATATATACGATGTTGAAGCCTATTACAAGGAATACCTTCTTCCAGTCCCAACCAAAGAGTTTAGTAAAATATGAGAAACCGTGCTTAGTTTTATTCAATGGCCCAAGAAGTATATTGAACTCACTAAGGTAAATTGATCTACATAAGATTGAGTTTTTATAATATTGTAGTAACATTTACTCACTATAATAAAAGTACTTCATGGCAGCAAGACACAAGAAAATTGTGGCAGCAAATATCTCCACCCAAACTACGACCAAGCAAGTTGTGGCAACAAATAAAGAACCTTCCACCCAAAAACAAACATTGCCAACTTTATCTCGACAAGAAAGGTCATCCAACCATATAGCAGCAGCTTCGCTGACCAAAAGTGCACATCCACTCAATTTGGTATGTACATTCATGTGTGTGTATGCTTCACATGTTGTGTTTTGAGTCTAATTGGCTATTTATCAATGGGTTAAACATTACTTTTAGCATTTTATTAATACTTCACATTTCTGTTAGTGTTAGAAAATTGCCTTTTTAGCATTTAAACAATACTTTAAGTGAAGATTAGTGACAATAATCATATTATATACCATTCTAGTGTAGGCTAGCAAGGAGTCAGAATCATAAGAGAGTTTGTGTTCATTAAATCAGATTCCTTCCAAGTTTTGGTTACCTCATAGGATCTTATGTTACTTTTTACGAATGGATCGCTTACTCTTCCATCATAACTTTGTTTGCAGCGTAAGTACGTAGGTGGTTACCGGATCTTATTTAATGTCATTGGGATATTTTGTAATTTTACATTTTATATATTGTCATGTTTGTAGGTTCGTACATAAGATTCTGTAGAAGGTGCAAACACAATCGAACAAATGTGGTTTCTTAAACCCCTATACGATTATATTCAAGACTATGTGTGCATGTTTGATAGTTTACTTGTAAAAAACTACTTATTGCAAGCGATAGACCCAAGCCAACATAAATTATTTTTTCCTGCACCATACGTTGAAAGGTACGATCTGCAACATTATCTTTCATTTCCTTATGACTTACGTAAAGTATTTATACTAAAAGGTCATATTGTTGGCGTATTTCTACGTTTGATGTGGCTTAGGTGTGATATCTGATTCAAGGAATACAAGTTGGAGTGCAAGTCCAACTCTACTATGTTTACTTAATGTGTATTAGTTATCTTCCAGGTAGTTAGATAATTATAAGGTTAAGTAAGAGCAATCCTAGTTACCCACATAGCAGCTCAGATACTATTCACAGCCCTGTTCATGAGATCAACCTAGAAAATGAAGAAGATAATTCTGGAGGTGATGATACGCCTAACCCGTTAGTTTGACTCGAGACCATACGACTATTGATTGCTCTCGCAGCCAGAAAAGGATGGAAGATTCATCATTTGGATGTGAAAACGGCTATTATAAATGGTGATCGAAAGAAGCTCGATGGTACTTTAAAAGAGATAGGTTTTCTACAATGCGTGCATAAAAAGGCGGTCTATAGGAAGGTGCCCAATGGAGAATTTATCATAGTTACGGTTAATGTGGATGATCTATTTGTGAATGGGACAAGAGCTTTGTAACACCCCCATTTTTACATATAGCAGCGGAAGCTAATCTGGGGTATTACTTCAAAGTACAACAGTCATAATCATAGAAAACGACTCAAAAGAGACGTTTTTTTAAAAGATACGTTATCATTCATTTAAAATCAGAGTTTTACAAAGGCAGGTCCCAAAATCTAGAAACATAAAGTAAGAATGATAACAGGTTTTAGCCATCTTTAAGTTCATGCCACTCCATGCCATAAGTTGCTTAATTACCTGAGATAAACATGCTAAAAAGGATCAACACAAAGGTTGAGTGAAATTCATAGGTTTGAAATGTAATAATTGAATACAAATAATAATTGCATAAGCACAATTATCATGGAAAACAGTATTATAATGGAAAATAGTTGAATGTTATTATATGGTTGAATGCAAGTTTAATAGTGAGTGGGTTACGTTGTTATACACCCGTAATTGGTAATAATTGCAACGAATACAATTACATGGAGAAATGGTAACATTATTATTGCATTCTAAGCTCATGACACCAATACGTTAACAGGGAAATCATCGTAGTGATATTGGTTAGGGACAGATGTCCCAGTGGAAAAGGTAACTTGCCAAGGTTACCTATTAGGACAAATATAGTGCATTTGGCTACCCCAAGCATGGGTATACAAACGGGAGCCGTCACCCCTAATAGATCTATTCACAATATTCGCGTTCACTCGCAATGCAAGTAATTAATGATTCATGATATGGAAATAATGGCACTGGAAGCTACTTAGGCAATAATATATCTGGATAGCATACAGTTAGAAAAACACTTGCATTCATGGTTTATATCAGGTATCACATGTTTATAAAGTATTCAAAATATTGAAATGTGGGGTTATGAATTCATTAAGTCTTTGAAAAGTAATCACATTGTTATAAGATAAACGAGTATGTAAAAGAGTTTGTAACAAGCATGTATCCCCTTCGCGGGTTTATAAAACATGTAAATAAGTAAAGGCAAGGTTATGAACTTCACAGTATTGGATCCGTATGAAATCATTGATATTGTATAGAAATAACATACAGTTGGAAAAACATTTATGGTTTAAGCATGTATCTCCCCCGCAGAGTTTATAAAATAGTTAAACAGAAATAGGGGCCATGAATCTCACCTGATAGGTAGTTGTAATAAATATTCCAAAATGAAAGCTGACGACCTTATCAGAATCTTAACAGGGAAGATTGATATAGCAAAATGATAGTAGACATCCACGTCACGCAACCTGAGTAAATATGTCAAGTCTTAGGCGGATTGTACTCTAGAACTTTTGATTTTTAATAGTTTAATATTGTTATGAGTTTGATTGAAGAGTTTGGAATTATTGCATCACCGTTCGGGCCATCATAATTCAGAGGTCATTAAGTAAACGCTTGAGGAGGTAGGGCACTTTAAATCGTAAACCCAACAACTCAGTCAGAATGTAATACCAAGATGAAACCCCTTAATATGAAGCTCCCTAGTATTGTGGTACGATATAGATTCGGGACAGGATTTTTGAAAGCACATCGATGATGAATGATATAATGGTTATAACATGATCGGTTTTAAGCGTTTTGATCAATATCTGGAAATGATAAGCACGTCAAGCGTTAATTAAAGTTATGTCTTTTAAGGTTTTGAATACATTTTTATACTTTTTTAAAATGTTACATTTTAGACCCTTGAGAATGAAAAATGGCAAAATATACCCTTAGAGTTTGCACTTTTACAAGTTTGGTCCTTCTAGTTTAAAAGATTTACAAAGTAAACCTTGCACTTTGGAAAGTGACATAATAGACCCCTATAGTTATAACTTTGATAAAATGACATTTTCAGTCCCTTTAGTTATAAGTTTCAGAAAGTTACGATATATACCCCCTTGCATGGAATACTTTTGCAAAACAAGTCCGAATTGCCATGCAAGTTTATTTTAAAATTCAAAAATATATTTACAGGTTATAGCTTACTAATATAAGCTAAAATATAAAGGTTTAACGTAACGAAAGTTCAGTTTAACGACTCGTTAAGCTAGGAAGCAAAACGAGTCAAATTAGGGTTTTAAAACGAAAACGCGCGGGTTTTTAATTCAAATTCCTTCAAGACTTGATAAAGTACTTATTATAACATTAGTTAAGCTTATTAGGATATATTATAATAATATTTTACAAGTTTAACTTATAGATTAAAGAAAAACATGAAATTAGGGTTTGAGGTGTACAGTTTTGGATCAAAATGGAAAATGAGCATGAATTGAGTTATAAAACTTTAACAAGAGTTTATGTATGTTTATATGAACATCATAAGGGTATAGGAGTAGAAGTGGAACCTTTAAAACCTGGGTTTGAGCTTATAGCTTGGAAACGGGTCGAAATCAGGACTTTTAGCTTCGTACGCCCAGAATAACGACTCTCAGGCTTCTTTTCTTGGTTTCATTTGCTTCACTTCTGTTTTTGAGACTTCTTAGGACCTCGTAGGAACTTATTTGAGCAAAGGATTGCTGCTATTATGGATTGTAGAGGAGGAAGTGGGGGATGAGTTAGAATGAAAGGTTTTGAGCTCTATTTATAGTCGAACAAGCCTTAGAGGTTAAGGAAGCTTAGATACCAGGCCTTGGACATGTGTAGCAGCTAGAGGGTGATGTGGAGAGGCTATTAGATGAATCATGTAAGCTAGAAACTAGTTAGAAGGTGGTGGATGGTCCTTGTGGTGCCGCGACTATCTTAGGGACAAAGGGAAGGTTGTGGAGCTTTTTAAGGCCAAGAAAAGATTTAAGTAGCTTTTTAAGCTGCTTAGGGAAGCAAGTAGGTGAGTCATAAGGTGCTTGTTTGCAAAGAGTAACTTCAAAATGGGTTAGTTTTCAAGAAATGGGGTCGCGGGTTCCATAGAGCTCGCTTAGGGTTTTTAAGCTTCCAATTCGAGTACACTTGTGTTATTATGATAGATTATAGATTGAAAGACTTGTATTAAGAGTTATTAACAAGATTTTATTGGTGGTTCGGGTTTAAAATGGGCGAAATTGAGTAAACGGGTCAAAAGTTCAAATTAGGGTTTGTTTCGGGTTTCTTTGATTAATTCTTTTACATTGTTGTTATAATGATAAAAAGATAATGGAATGTGATTTTTAATGTTGTAATTTATGTTATTACAACTTATTTGAGTATTGTTTTGGGTTTAAAATGGATAAAGACCAAGAAACGGGTCATGGTTTAGAATCTAGCTCGGTTTTAGGGTTTAGGGTTTGAATTAGGGTTTTGAGTGTAAAAACATGTATGAGAGCTTATGAGTAGAATAATTAGGGTGTACATATTTTATATTGAGTGTAGTAGCTTGTACAAAAGTTATGGTAAAGAAACTAGAATGAAAACGGAGGTAAAACGGCTATTTTGGAGGGGATCATGCTTAGACTGATCTGTTACTTGTGCTTTTAAGGGATTCGTATCTTGACTTGGAGGGTGTTTATATTTCAAATGAGAAGTCATGTTGCTAGTTGTACCATATTGCTTTAGTAACTTGTCTTTATCTTGGATAGTCATATTTACTCAAAATTAGGTTTAGTATAATACGTTATCTCTACGGTTTTATGTCATTTGAAATAATAGTCGTTTAATCTTCGTTAAATAAATAATGTATATGATAAAATAGATAATGTATCATTAACTTGATAGGTTATGATGTTTGCTTGACATATTCATAGATAGAGGTTACATAGGTAGGTTGCGTGAGCTCGTTTACTTTAGAAATGTATACTATGAAATGTAATGGAATGAAACAAAAAATTATTCCCGTGAAAAGTAGTACTTAATAAAGTAGTAGATATTACATTGATGAAATACTGGAAAATTACGGGTTGTTATAAGCTTCTGTTCCGACATGACTTTTCCAAGCGTAGCTGACTTAGAAGCAATACCCGACAACTTCGCGACATATGTGTCTATACTCTCATTATCTGACATATTCAGATTCTTGAACTCTGTAATTAGGGTTTGAAGCCTCGCTTCCTTCACGCAATCAACCCCTAAGTTACGAGTTTTTATCGCTTCCCACATCTCCTTCCGGTTTTCAAATTCCCGATTTGCAATACCAAATCTTTTGGAATCGATTAAAACAATAAGCCTTCAACTATATTGTTTTTCTTGGCATCGTCTGAGCCCGGATCTACCACACCCCATACTCTATGAATTCCAAGAAGAACTTTCATATGCATCCTCCATATGGTATAGTTTGTTGACATCAATATCACGCATTGAAACGTCAAAGTCGATTCTTTGTTGATGAGGTATTCAATGCCATGTTAGAACTTTATCCTGTCGTAATAAGTCCTTAAAGGGGAACACTCAGCACCTAAGGTAACTCTCGACTCTTGAAAAACCATGAAGTGATGAACAAAAGGTAACCAAATCATGAGAAACGATGACCTCTTACATCATACTGGTTTACGGTGTAGATTAGTACGGACACTTTGTTTCAAAATGACCCAAACGAAATTGAAACCATGAAGTTAACCTTAATGAGACATAAGAGAAAGGTGTGTATCATGAGGAAGGTATGTTTTTTTATGATGAACCATATTCAAAAAACGATTTTCTTGAATGAAGAAAAGTACAGTCCACCAAAGAGCGAGTCAAATACCGATGACGAAGACGATGTATGGTACTTTGACAACGATGTAAGTAATCACATGACAGGTAATTACGCTTACTTTTATGAATTAAATGAAAATATTACTGGACGTGTTAGGTTCGGAAATGGTTCGTGTGTTAGCATAAATGGAAAAGGCTCGATTTTGTTTCAAGGTAAAAACGGAAAACAAAAATTATTGAAAGATGTCTATTATATTCCCGCTCTTCGAAGTAATGTGATAAGTCTCGGACAAGCGACAATATCTGGTTTTGATATTAGTATCTGAGGTGATTTCCTAACCATGCTAGATAGTTGGGAGGGTTTACTTATATAGGTCCCGTGTAGTGAAAATCGCCTTTATAAAGCTCAATTAAAAGTTGGTAAAGAAGATACAAATGAAGTGGGACAAGAATCAGACAAAGAGGCGAACCCACATAGCAGCTCGATTACTATTCACAGCCTTGTTCACAAGACCAACCCAGAAAGTGAAGAAGATAGTTTTAGAAGCGATCAATATGCCTAACCCGTTAGTTCGAATCGAGACCATACGACTATTGATTGCTCTCGCAGCTGGGAAAGGATGGAAGATTGTCATTTGGATGTGAAAACGGATTTTATAAATGGTGATCGAAAGAAGCTAGATTTTACTTTAAAAGAGATGGGTTTTCTACAATGCGTGCACGAAAAGGCGGTCTATAGGAAGGTGACCAATGGAGAATGTATCATAGTTGCGGTTAATGTGGATGATTTATTCGTGACTAAGACAAGATTAGACCTTATAAATGAGTTCAAAAAGAGAATGGTGTCTTAATTTGAAATGGCGGATCTTGGTGAGTTAACTTATTACTTAGGTATTGAAGTCTTGCTAGGAAGGGATTGAGTGGAGATCAAGCAAGAGAGATATGCAATGAAGATCTTAAAAGAAGCTGGCATGGAAGATTGCAATCCAGCGTTATGTCCAACGGAATCGGGACTCAAGTTGTCAAAAGCAGAAGATGAACCAGAAGTTAAAGCTAATAAATATCAAAAAATGGTGGGATGCTTACGTTATCTTTTGCATACTCGTCCAGATTTAACGTACTTAGTTGGTGTGATAAGTCGATACATTCAAAGTCCACGAGAATCACGTGCTCGTGCTATCAAGCAGATTCTACGTTATCTTAAAGGTTCAACTTCGTTTGGAATTAATTACAAGCGGGGTAATGACATGAGACTGGTGGGATATAGCAGTCATAATGTTGACATTAATGATGGACGGAGTACTACTAAACACGTTTTCTATCTAGGTACATCGCCTATTACATGATGCTCACAAAAGAAAACTACCGTGGCATTATCTTCGTGTGAAGCTGAGTTCATGGTGGTCACTGCAACTGCATGTCAAGCAATTTGGCTAAGGGAGGTATTGGCAGACGTGACGGAGAATGAGCAGGTAATTGTTAAGCATGTATCCAGAGAGAATCAAAGAGCATACCCATTAACGAAGGCCTTGGCGCGCATAAG
>BQNB010205669.1:0-10600 GCA_026074375.1 Tanacetum coccineum | reverse complement strand
AACTATTCTCTCTCTCTAACTTTCTCTCTCTAGATCTCTTTAGATCTATACATGTTTGTGTGAATTAGGGAACCTACAATTCCTTCTTTCTGGGTGTGTCCTTGTGCAACCAGTCTGGCCTTGTTTCTAACTACTATACATTTCTCATCCTTTTTATTTCTATATACCCATTTTGTACCAATGGCCCTCTTGTCATTAGGGAGATCAACCAATGTCTAAACTTTTTGCAATTTAAACTGTGTGAGTTCCTCCTGCATTGCCTCTATCCAGCTTGGATCATCCATGGCTTAAGTCACCTTCTTGGGTTCTGTCTGAGAGAGGAAACATGCAAGTAAGCAGTTTTGATAATCTTTATGGTTTGTTCTTCTCTGCTTATTGATGTAGCTAATCATAGCATTTACTTTAGAACTTTTCTTGGACATGCCCCTTGTTTGAGTGGCAGAATGCAACTCTTCAATGATTTGATCTTTAGGATGATCCTTGTGAATTCTGAATGTGGGAATAGGACTGACAACTGTTGTAAGGTCCAAGTTGTTAAAATTAGCCTCTGGACCCTCATCTCTATCATCATATGCATCATCAAAAATACCAATATCTTCCAAAGCAGGCATATTAGGATCATCAGAAACATCAAAAGATGAACTAGCAGCATTAACAGATGAATCAAAGAAGTAGTCACTATGAGTGTTGTAGGCATTGGCTTCTTTTGATCCAGCAGTATTAACAGGTGAACTGTAAATGCTGTTGGTGCTTTTGACTTTATCAGCAGACTTTGCAGCCATCTCTTGAGCAATCCTTCTTTCAAATTCATTTATAAAGGCTTTTTTTTCTCAGCAATCTTCTTTTGATCATCCTTGTCATTATTATTTGCTGAATCACGAACATCATTCTCATTGTCTATAACCGCAGGAGCTTTCAGTTCAGCATCATCAACAACTTCATCATTTGATCCCTTAAAAGTTAAAGAAAAAGAAAAACCAGAGGAGCATAATGGCATCAAAATGTATTGTTGCTCAAGTACATTCTTCTTTTGAGATGAAATACCTGTATCAACATTAACTTTTGTACCTGCATTGTCATTAGTTATTTGTGGACCTGTATTTTTGTTAGTTTGATTCCCTGCAGTGACTGGTTGATAATTCATAGAGTTTGTTAAGGAATCAATATCAAAAAGCTATGTAGCTCCATTCCCTGCCACATTTGGTTTAGTTTCAAGAAACTTTATATGCAGGTTCTCTTCAACCTTCCTAGTTCTATTGTTGTATACCCTAAAAGCCTTGCTATTCACAAAGTACCCAACTAAGAACCCCTCATCAGCATTTCCTTTAAATTTGCCTAAAGAATCTAAGGTATTCAAGATGGTAACAGGACATCCAAAAGGTCTTAGAAAACTTATACTAGGTGGTCTACCAAGTACTAGTTCATAAGGTGTCTTGTTTTGAGGTTTTGTTACTAATGCCCTATTCAGAACATAACAAGCAGTATTAACTGCTTCAGCCCAAAATGTGACATGTAATAATGAGTCTGCTAGCATAGTCCTAGCTGCCTCTATGAGTGTCCTATTCTTTCTCTTTGCTACTCCATTTTGCTGTGGAGTCCTAGCATTGTTGAATTCCCTCTTAATCCATTTTGACTCACAAAACTCATTCATTTCCCTATTCTTGAATTCTGTTCCATTATCACATCTAATGACTTTAACCTTTTGCTTTAATTGGTTTTCTATTTTAGTTATGAATTTCATAAGGATCCTACTAGTTTCATCCTTAGTGTGCAAAAAGAAAACCTAGCTAAATCTGCTATAGTCATCAGTGACAACAAGGCAATATATCTTATGATTTAAACTCCTTATAGATGTGGGTCCAAACAAATCCATATGTAACATCTATAAGGCCTGGCTGATAGAGCTCACAAGCTTGGTCATACAGGAGGCTTTGTGTTGCTTTCCCTTCTAATAATCAACACAAGAATGGTCATTTTCAAAAATCTTTGAAGGTAGACCTCTTACAAGATTTCCCCTCACAAGTTTGTTCATAGTTTTAAAATTTATATGACCTAGCCTCTTGTGCCACATTTTAGACTCATTAGATGTGGCTTTTGCAATCAAACAAGTTAAACCCCCTGAAGGAACAACATTCTGCATATCAAAACTGTACATATTGTTCTTTCTTGGAACTTTAAGCAAGACTTAACTTTCATCAAGTAGCTTAAAATCAGAAGAAAGAACAAGACATTCTTTTTCAGTAAACAGAACACTGTTTTTCTTATCACACATTTGTGAGACATAGAAAAGATTAAACTTTAGTTCCTTTACAAAATACATATCTTCAAAGTCTAACTTACTAATTTTGATATTTCCTTTACCTGTTATCATACCTCCTTTTGATCTACCACCAAAGGCAATAAATCCTCCATCAATGTCTTGATAGTCAGTTAAGTAGGAATTGTTTCCTGTCATGTGCCTTGAGAATCTACTATCAACTACACCTTTATCCTTTAATGTATTTTGTGGATTACCCTGCATAAAAATAAGAGAAATTAGTTTCTCTTGGGGACCCAAGCCAGTACTGACTTGAGTCTGCCTTGTGGATCAATATAATTAACTCTCTTACAGGTCTATGATCCACTATTGTCTTTGGAGACATGTTCTAAATTAGTCATTTTGGGTCTCCAAGTACAACCTGCTTAGGCCTTAACAGCTGTATTCCCATTTCTCTCAACAGCACTAACTGCTTTTTGCCCAGCAGTATTAACCCCATTAACCCTGACAGTATTAACTTTTTCATTTGAAATACTGGTTTTAGGTGTTGTTGATCTATAAAAAGACCTTCTTTTAGGTGAATGAGACTTATGAAAAGTATTTCTTCTTGAGTTTAAGACATTCACACTCTTTTTAGGTGTAGCAGTATTAACTGGTCTGTTAGGACTAGTTGATACTGCTGCTCTTGGAGAGCTTTTCTTAGCAGCACTAACTGGTACTCTTCCAGACCTTGTTAGGACTGCTGATGGAACAAATTTATTTTGATGATTTATTCTTTGAGTATTGTTCTAAACTAGTCTTGTTTCCTTTTAACCAATACCCTGACCTACATTATTTCTCATCACAGACTTTTTAGCCATTCTATCTTCATGAAAGGTACAGTCTCTGATTAAATGGCTTAAGCTACCACACACAAAACAAGCTTTCTTAGTAAACCCAAAACCTAACCTTAGTTTTTGAGTCATCTAACCATTCTAGTCTTTTCTATCTACCTTAGAACTTTGAGTAAAATTCCTAGGTTTTTTAGCTTGTTTATCACACTCAACACATTTAACACACTCAATAGGTTTCAAATTTTTGATTTTAACAGGAGTATGTTTTGGTTGGTCACTTACAGGTCTAAAACTGCTATCTTTATCACTATCAGTGTCCCTCTTTTGAATAAGAGGAGCGTTAGGCCTATCAGTCTTTGGTTTTTCTACTGAATTAGTGCTAGTTTTAGTGACATTAGATTCAACTTTAGACTCATTAGCAATTGATTCACTCACTTTACACTTATAGACTGAATAATCTAATCTAGCAAAAGATAGGTCAGCTTTTGGAGGTATGTAGTTCCCTGTAAAATAGGGGGAACTGCATGGTATCCATTTACCTTCTTGAACCTATCATTTGATTGAATATCATCTCCATCACTTGAGCAACTATCAAACACACTTTCACTCACTGTTGATCCCAATCTAAATAGATCTTTCTAGCCTGTTATGGGTGGTAGCCAATCTGGATAGATCCAAACTAACTACAAGAGAAACAATGACTATGAATAATATAAGTTATGCGGAAACTAACTTATATTACTAAGAAGAACAATGAATAAAACCGAACTTTGATTACTATTAATCTGCTTGGTTAAAGAATACTAACTATGAATATTTGTGAAAACTTGTTTTCTTACTAGAGCCGTAGGGTTCATTTTATAGACCAAGGAAACCCTAATGGGCTTACAAACCATGTGAAGAGATAATGCATATCATTTCTTAATATAACTCATGCATATCTCCTAACAGTACTAACTACTATATGCTAGCAGTACTAACTTACTACTAACAGTACTAACTCTACTACTAGTACTAACATATGTACTGGCAGTACTAACTAACTAACACAAACAGTACTAAGTTAGGAAAACATAATTCCCAATAATCCTCCCCTAAACATGATGTTTACTTGTTAACCTTCATGTTTCTTCAGTTTAAGCTTCTTGATTACTTGGAGGATGTGTCCAAACACATAGCTATTCTTTAATCAACTCTTTGATGATCCTGAACTCTTTTGTGACTTTGTAATATTTGACATTCTTTAGCTTCCAGTCTTTGTCATCTTTACAGCATCTTAGCAACTCAACAACACAACAACATAGCAACACCAACTAAGTTGGCCTTGTAGTTTTTGGCAAACTACCAGCCATCAATGGATTTGATGTTTCTTTACCAGTAGTCGTTTGCTCTGGAATAGCCAATGCTTCATTGTAATAACATGGTGCATTGATAACCATATAGTTTTGGGCAAACTATCAACCATCAATGGATTTGAGAAGTCTTTACCATGAGCCGTTTGCTTTAGACTAGCCAACTCTTTACTGTGAAGCATGGTGAGCTGAGAACCATATAGTTTTTGGCAAACTATCAGCCATTAACGGATTTGAGAAGTCTTTACCAAGAGTCGTTTGCTTTAGACTAGCCAGTTCTTAATGTCTATTAGACATGGTAAACTGATGACCATTTGTTGTGTGATTATAAAACCAACACTTAAAGATCCTTCTCACTTCCATCATAGCTTTCAGATTCATCAATCTACTTTTGAATGAATCTAAGTAGATTATAAGCACTATTACTTGCGGACTCAGCTACCAACTTCAAAGACATCATCTTCTCAAGTGTTTCTTTTGTGACTGGATATTTCCTATCTGCAAGCATATGAAACTCAGTACCATCTTCCAATATCAAAGTATGAACCCCACAATTCTCATAGAAATCCTAGCTCTTAAGATTCCATCTTTCTTGATTATCCCAGAGTTCATTTTCTAAATTTGTATCAAACATTATTCTTAAATCTACCCAAAGAATTACATCAACACCTTCTGGAGTAGTTGTTTCAAATCTCTGCATCACCAGGTTATATAACTCCACAAGATCTAGCCTATCAAACCTTGTTACCATCTCAGAAAATGTTTTAATCCATCTAGAGCTTCCATCATATCTAAAGATCTTGTAGTAGATGTCCTTTGCTCCATGTCTGTCATAATGATAAAATTTTGATTCCCAGTTGATAATTGGAAATCTCATCTCCAGGACTTCATAATCTACTAATCATTCTTCATCTGGAACTATCTTTAGACAATTCTTTAGATGCTCTTCTTCTTCAAGGTCCTAATCTGTCTTCTTCCTCTTAGACATTCTTTTCATTCTTGGACTTCCTTTCCTCTTCTTTGAAGCATCACCATTAGCATGTGTTTGCTTCCTTACCTTCTTTCTTGCTGTTATCTTTAATATTGTACCTAGTCTCTTCCTGATACTCTCCTCAACTTCTTCTTTCTTAACTTACATTTTAGTATTGTTAGGTTCTTTAAGAACCTTCTCCTTCTTTAAAGTATCATCACCAGCTTCCTTCTTATTCATCTTCTCTATCAATCTTTCATCTTCAGCAGATTCAATAGGAACAAAGTCTTGAATGGACTTCTTCTGTCTTTCATACAAAACTTGTATTTCTTCAAAACTCTTTTTGTTCAACTAAGCATGTTTGTAGCTATCTACATGCTTTAAGTAAGTCATCATTTGACTTCTTAACTGAGATTTAGTAGGAGGTTTGTTCCTAATAGCAGCTGCCCTTTGTTCTGCAAGAAACTTTCTTTGAGCTGCAATAGTGTCATGAAGAAACTTAGCTCTTTCTTCCATAATGAACTTCTCCCTTTCTTCCTCTTGAATCCTTGTAGCTACAATACTATCTGCATTTATTCTTGCCTGAATCTCATCATACTCTCTAATCAAAGCAGCATTAGTAGCTTCTTCTTCAGCAACTCTTTCTCTTTCCAATTCTGCTTGTAACTGCTCATCTAACTGTCATGTAACCTCTTCATCCATAGCCAATTAAGCTGCATCCAAGACACTTTTCTTTAGCTTCTTTGCAGGCTCAAGCTCCTCTTCAAGAACACCTTTACCTTTATCTTTAGGATCAATTGTTAGAAGTGGCTTCAAAGTCAGAATTGATCTTACAGGTCCATCAGTATCTTTTATTTCTTTGATTTCAACTCCTTTAAGCTTTATCTTGTCACTTAACATTACCAGAGCATCAACAAGAAAAATATCTTCATCTTCAAAGACTGTTGTAGGTGTACGAGGAAAAGTACTATCAGCTGGAATACTGGCAGCACTAACCTCAGGCATAGTAATACCAACTTCTTCAGGCACAGTAGTATAATCTTTAGGCACAACAGTACTATCTTTAGACACAGCAGTACTAACTGGATCCTTAGTCTTTGAACTTGTCCTCCCCTCATTCACAACTTCCTTTGCTTCTTTGTAGTCCATACCATGAGCTAAGTCAGCATCAAGATCATCAAAAGCACTGTCATCCAAAGTTGGTCCAAGTTTGACATTTTTCCTCCCCTATTTCGATACAGACTCCTTCTTTCCCAACTTTTTCTTCTTGGATAAAATAAACACACTCCTTAACCATGCTTTGTGGTGTGAGATGCTGGGCTTACTTCTCTTCTCCAACTTCTTGATTCTAGCTTTCAATTTAAGGATCTTTGCATCCTGAGCATCCTTGGAAGTCTCCAAAGCAAGAACCCTGTTTGACAAGTTAATTCAAAGAACAAATAAATCCTCTTGGTTCAAGCCACCCTTAGCTCTATCAGATGTATGACCACCTGAAAGAGGACTATCATGGGTTAACTGAACCTGATCCCCTTCACTCCTACTAGTGCCCTCTAAGGTATTCCTAGAGTTTTGGGTGTTATCTGGTCTAGAAGGTGACTCAGTAACATGGGTTTGATCTCCTACACTAGGTTGAGTAGGAGAGGGTGTTGGCTGGGGTTTAGTATGAGTTCCTGAACCTTCACCCTCTTCTACTAATGCAGGTACTAACATAGTAGGAAACAAAGGTGTCACATGTCCTGAAAAGTGGAGTTATTTTCTTGTCATATTAGTAAAAACCTTTTTAGAAAGGATTGGTATTGGAAAATTATCCAAAGGGGCAGATATATTTTGAAGCTGATTGTTTAAAAATATTTGAACAGACCTTGGATACATAAGAAATTTCTTCTTAGCCTCCTAGTTCCTAATCATACCACCAAAAATCATTTTAGAAAAGTTAAATGTTATATTAGTAGCTAAGCAAATCACTGCTGATGCAACATTAGTGGGAAATTGGTCCCAAGAAGTACTTTTTGAGCTAAGACAGTGAATGATGATATGAATTAGGTACTTCCATTGGGGAGAGAAGAGGGATTTTTGAATGGTAAGAGTTGTAAGATTCCCCTCATACCCCATTAATGGAAGGTTTTCATAAATATCTACAACTGTGAGACAATCAATCCCATTATTATCATTAAATAGAGGATCTCTTCTAATTGATGATTCTAAAATCAATACAGTCTGACCACTAACAGTGGCTTTGATTTGATTGACATTATTGACTGTTTAGGACATGGCTGAGTTCCAAAACTGTTCAATAAGGGAAGTAGAGACATGATGACTTATAGTGAGAGCATTGAAAATTGAGCTTCGCGATAGAAAGTCCACAATCTCATGAAACTATGCATTTCCTTCAGTCTTTTCTAAATACGCAACCATGTTATGCTTGGGGCAAGATTCAAGAGCAGCCATTGTTGTTAATTTTGAGTAATTGGGATTGTCTTCGATTAGAGAGATTAGGGTTTATGATTCGAGAACTTGAGATAGAGATTAGGTGAGTGAATTGAGCAAGGTGGAATGGTTTATATAGGATGAGCAAACCCAATGGCGAATAAACCATTACAAATTACACTTTAAACCCCTAGCAGTATCTTCTCTAACGGTAACCCAGCGGTACTAACTTTTGCCTGGCAGTACTAAGTTTTGGCTTGTCAGTACTAACTTTTGCCTGGCAGTACTAAGTTTTGGCTTGGCAGTACTAACTTTTGCCTACCAGTATTAACCAAAACTAGCAGCACTAACTAACGCAGTACCATATGTAGCACTTAATCCTCATTTCAAAGAACATAATGAACCCCACATAATCATCATATCATCTAAAATCCATCTGCTAACTAAAAATCATGTTACAAACTAGACAACAAATTAACCTGCCATCTTGCCTCCCCTGAACTAATGCAGCTATAGGTTAAGCATTCCAATGTTAACAATTAAGAAATTGAACCTGCTAACATCAAAAGCTTTGGTTAAAAGATCAACCACATTATCATCAGTGTGAATCTTAAGCACCTGGATAAGCTTTTTCACATAAGCATCCCAAATGAAGTGGTGCCTTATCTCAATATGCTTTGTTTTGGAGTGAAACTCTAGATTCTTTATAATGCAGATTGTGCTTTCATTATCAATGTAGATCTTTGTGTTCATAAAATTGAACCCATAGTCTAACATTTGATTTTGAATCCACAATATTTTCCCATAGCAGTTGGCAGCAGCAACATACTCTGCCTCTGTAGTAGAAGTAGCCACAATTGTTTGCTTCTTGCACTGCCATGAGATAAGTCTCTTGCCAAGAAATTGACAACCTCTTGTTGTGGATTTCCTATCAAGATTTGCTCTAGCAGAATCACTATCCGAGTAGGCTTCCATGTCAAATGATGACACTCTAGGATACCAAAGGCCTAGTTTGGGTTTGCCTTTAAGGTACCTAAAGATCCTTTTCACAGCATGAAGATGTGAAGTCTTTGGAGTTACTTGAAACCTAGAATAAGCACAGACTGCAAACATAATATCAGGCCTAGAAGCAGTCAAGTACATTAAAGAACCAATCATGGATCTATAAAGATGCACATCCACATAAGCAGCTTCTTCATCCTTGATCAAAGGCTTCTGGGTCTCAATTAGAGTACTGGCAGTCTTCACACTAGCAAAATCAAACTTCTTCAGAATCTCTACAACATACTTATCCTGACTTATGAAAATACCATCTTCTTTTTGCTTGACCTATAGTCTAAGAAAGAAGGTGAGCTCTCCCATAGAACTCATCTGAAATCTGCTTTTCATCAATGCCTTAAATTCATCACACCAAGACTTCTTTGTAGAACTAAAAATAATATCATCCACATAAACTTGCACTAACATGATATCATTCTTGTCCTTCTTGATGAAAAGAGTCTTGTCAGTGGTTCCTCTTATGTATCCACTCTTTAACAAGAAAGTAGATAAAGTAGCATACCAGGCTCTAGGAGCTTGGTGTAAACCATATAGAGCTTTCACAACCTTGTAGACCTTCTTAGGGAACTTAGGATCTACAAAACCTAAAGGTTGAAACACATACACCTCCTCATCACTTTTGCCATACAAGAAGGCACTCTTCACATCCATTTGATAAACTATGAATCCCATATAAGAAGCAAAGGCCAAAAAGATCCTGATGGCTTCAATCCTAGCCACAAGAGCAAAAACCTCATCATAGTCTATCCCTTCCTCTTGTCTATGTCCCTGGGCAACCAACCTTGCCTTATTTCTAACTACAACACCTCTTTCATCCTTTTTATTCTTGTAAACCCATTTTGTCCCAATTGCCTTCTTCCTAGAAGGCAAGTCAACCAGAATCCAAACTTTTTGAATCTTGAACTGCAACAGTTCTTCCTACATAGCATCAACCCAACTTTCATCTTCAAGAGCTTGAGATATCTTCTTGGGTTCAATTTGAGAAAGGAAACAAGCAAACAAGCAGTGCTGGAAATCTTTGTGATTATTTCTTCTTTGCTTTTGAATATAGCTTACAAAAGCATGTGCTCCTGAACTTTTATTCACTTTGCTCCTTGTCTGAACTGCTAAGGTTGGATCTCTAAGAATTTGAGTTGTAGGATGAATGGAGTGGATCCTTGATGCGGGAATAGGACTAACATTCATAGTGGTTTCTAAATTAGTGAAGTCAGCCATTGCACCCTCATCATCATAAGATGCATTGGTAAAAATCCCATTACTAGGATTGTCATAAATATCCTCAAGAGTAGGTATTTAAGAATCAGCTTGGTCAGCATATGGTCCACCAGTACTAAAAATTCTTGAAGGACTGGTAGTACTAACTGGTGTGCAAATAGTATTAACTGTGTTAGTACTGGTAGCTCTAACAGTATTAGCTGTGTTAGTACTGGTAGCTTTAGCAGCTCCTACTTGAAAAAGCAAATCCTTAGTACCTTGAGTAAACTGCTTTCTAAAAGCTTTAGCTGCATCATTTGCCTCCTTTTCTTGTCTTATAAGTCTTTCAAGCTCCTCCAAAAAGGCTTGATCTTCTTGATCTACTAGCTCCTCATTTGACTTTGAACCATTATCCCCATTAGGCATTTCACCTCCATTCTTTGCTTCTGAGCTCTTGACAGTTAAAGTGTAAGAAGACCATAATGGCAGTACAAAGTATTGTTGAGCA
>BQNB010205664.1:0-10601 GCA_026074375.1 Tanacetum coccineum | reverse complement strand
ATAAGTCCTACGATCCAACCAAAACCGGAGGGATCTACCCAAGGACACTCCATAGTTAGAAATAGCAGTCCTTAGGTATGATTGGAGAAGAATGAGTATAAGGGAAAAATGCAGACTAAGATTGAGCTAACACTGGAACAATCACAATAAGGTGTTAGTAATGACGTCTTGGTAAGCATTGAAGGGGTTGAAGAATGTAAAAGAAATGTATAGATAAAGGGTGAAAACAAAGCAGCCCTCCACACAACTTAGGCAGAAACTGGGTCAATACATAATTTATCAAAATCACAATAATGATTGTTGATATTAAAGAAAGTCGTCATGGACCCAGTGATGCAATGCACAACCCTTCCCAACCATTCGGGTTTCTATCAAAAGAAACTTTTCTCATTTGTCACGGAGATACACATGTTATCTATTGACATCTCACTCCGACATTGTTGATATTGAATAGGTGGCAGTCTGCTCCAGCCTTCGATTACAAAAACCAAAGTGCACAAATCAAGTCTAGAGCCTAGAAGAGATCAAATTATAAATCTCATTAGGACACAATGTCAAAATACACCTGTTGAACACCATAAAGTTTACAACTTGTAACAAAGAGTCCTACGCATTATCTTTGAGATCTTGCCGAAACATCCAAGTGATACTTAAGTATTCACCGTGAAGATGGAAATCCTGCTTGAGCCAACATCAAACAAACACCATAAAGTTTACAACTTGTAACAAAGAGTCCTACGCATTATCCTTGAGATCTTGCCAAAACATCCAAGTGATACTTAAGTATTCTTCGTGAAAATGGAAATCCTGTTTGAGACAACATCAAACAAGCTCTTGGTAGGTGACTTGCGTGATTCTATATGAATCAAACTTGTGTCAACTAGAAAGAAACGATGGTGCGATTCTATGTGAATCAAACTTGGTCAGTAAAATGAATTGACGGTTTAATCAGAAAGATAGTAACTATCTGATTCACTCTTACCGTGTTGTCTGCTTTGAGACGCTCCGGTAACGAGAACGGCTAGTGCAGCTGCGAAAACCTGTCAAGAAGATTCATATGAATTCTATCTGATTACAGGCAGTATTTATACTGATTAACGGGGAACCGTGGTTATTGCACCCTTATTCGACAAAGTGACAAAGACACTCTCGCTCACATCTGTTGATTATCACTAACGTAAACTTGCAGGTTATACGGTGGTGGTGGTATCCCATTCCAGCTGAAGTCAGATTCATTACCACATGCTCATGCTCAAACTACAAAGACATACTATAAGCATCAAGATTCAAGAATCAAGAAAAGTCAGATTAAAGACTAACTGACTTCCGCAAACTCTGATAAACACGATCTCCTTTAAGATATAAAGTCTATCACAGGAGAGTGTTTGTAAGCTTTTAGATGATGCAAAGTTATAAGGCATGTATGGTCAAGACACTAAGATCGCAAGGTGGAAAAAGACGATCAAGACTGAATGATAAAGATTTAAAGATCTCGGGACCGTAAAGACAAGTCAAAATACAATGACAAAAAAAGGCTCAAATCAATGATTCAAAAAGCAAGAAGGAACAGCTACAACAAGATAAAAAGACAAGTCAAAGACAAGAGATAATGACAAAAGCAATCTCATGGATCTCATGAAGGAGTGTTACAATGAACTCACTTCAGGGGAGATTGTTAGCCTTAAAAATATTGAGTCGAACGAGAAGTTTGTTCATTAGGAATATTAGGTCTTGGTCATTTATATATTACGGGTATGTAATAGGCGTAAATGGGGAATTAGGCCATTTAAGTAATCTTATATGTTCACGTGTTATGGGCTTAAAGACCCAAGATAACTCGAGCCCTACCCAATGTCAAAAGTCATCCTTCGACGATGGGTATATATACCCCTCTCCTAATGTATGGAGTGGGGTCGTTGGTCTCATTTTTTTCAACATTTGTTAGATTAAACCCTCTCAATTTTTCTCTTTACTTTTCTCTCTTGTTTACTACTCTCTAAAATTCTTATCATCACCTTTTTATTTATTTCTTGTTCCAATATATGAAGTGAAGGTGAGTTGGGTTTGACACTCAGCTTCAGATGATGACATAGCCACGGATCTTTTGTTTCTTTGCACTCATAGCGTACTAACTTTCATCAAGTATTTGACACCCCTGTGGTTCTTCCTTATCTAGGTTATATCCAGTATAGTCTGAGTCTGAATATGCCTTGAGATCAATGCATGATCCTTTTGGATACCAGAGACCTAGATTTGGAGTTCCTTTGAGATACCTGAAAATTCTTTTTATAGCTACAAGGTGGGATTCCTTGGGGTTAGCTTGATACCTAGCACAGAGACATGTGAAGAATTGGATATCTGGTTGCTAGTGTTAGATAATTCTGTATGACCTAAATCATGCCTCTGAAACAATAGTCTCATTATCAGAGACCCTATTCATCAGGGGCCCATATATTGTTTGGGTGAGATTAGGGCATTTTAGATATGGTATTCTCAGTCAGATCATAATTTTTGAACAATATCTTTAAAATATTTTTCTTGGACAAATAGTGATTCCTTTGAAATCATTTTTTAATTTTGAAACACCTAGAAAAGAAGTTAATTCACCATATACTCATTCATACTTTTTGGGTCATTAGCTTGGCAAATTGTTTACAAAGCTGTAATAGTTGACCCAAAGATGATATATTCAGATTTATATGACCATTTATGACATCTCTCTTGGTTTTATAGTAAAAAAAGTGTTGTAATGGTTACTACTAACAAAACTTGTTGTCAACCCCGACAAGGGCAGAAACGTCGAGAATGCAACATGATGATCAATCATAACACTGATACATAAATAGAGAAAACTTAAATTGCATAAACTCCAAGTGCTTATGAAGGACCATTTAACCTTGAAAATCTCAAGGTGGTGTCCCAAATCATAACTAAAATCCACAATCTCTTACAATTATTCCAATGCCACACAGGGGACATAATCCAAAATTTTATTACACAAAACATTCCAAAAACTAGAATCAAAACAACAAGCAAGCAAGACTTCACACGAAATTCCACACGAGATACTTCTAAGTTTGCTATCAAAATCACCAAACTACTCTTCTTTTACTTCACCTGAAAATGATACTTGAAAACGTCAACAATAATGTTGGTGAGCTCGTAGGTTTAACCTTAAACCCAAAAAAGTTGTGCAATATCAACAGTGGACATTAGTTACTATTAACGACAGGGAACTATATGCAAACAACTTTAAACATCACCGTAATCTATAACCATTGTCAGTGGAGCACTAAAATTTGAGGGAGGGACCATACACAACCTGCGTAGGCGTACCTATCGCTCAATATTCAGCCACACATATGGGTAGAGTACCCATACGCTCAACCAATCATACAAACACATATTATTCACATAGCAGTCATATACGCACATAACTTTTTTTCAAAACAAAACACATTTCGCACATAATCCAATTCAAAAATTTTAAACACAATTTGAGGATCATTTTCCCCAACAAAAAAAACCAAAGTAAAAAGTGGGCTATTGAGACTCACTTCAAGCAAGTCTTTTAGCAACCCAATCCCAATTACACAAGCAAAATGCATCGACGCCCGCACAACGATACTAGTCCAGTTAATGTCCATTATTTTCATTCAATCCGAAACTATCTTCACGTTTGAACAATCATATCAATCCCATTACTCGATAATACATACTTATACTATTTGGAGAAAATAGATAAGTAATATAAATAAATATTTATAATTAATAATTATAAATATATCTCGATAAGTCCATTCGGTAACCTTAGTCACCTCAAAAATAATCATAATATGGTTGAAATTGAAACGTTTACTCATAATAAACACGTTAGAGAATTTTTGAGAAAAATTATATTTTTTGTCTTTTAGTGAATATATAAAAATAATTAAATAATAAAATATTATTTTATTATTTAAATTAAAAATTATGTTCTTAAGTGAAATTTTCTAAGTATAAACTTTTTACAAAATTTCGGCATGACCCGTACGTTCATACAACGTTTTCCAAGGTTTCAAACCTTATTTCCAATATTTTTCACCAATTCGACACTTTTCGACAAAATTCCAAAATCTCAATCTTTAACGTTTACTAAAACGTTTTTCCCAAAATCTCATTCAATATCACTTTGTAAATACATTTCACTTTCAAAAAAGTCCGTCAAAACTCTTATAACGATTAAATATCGCTTATTGGGCTTTAAGACCCAACAAGGATCCATTAAGATATTTATAAGTCCAAAATACGATTCAAGTCCAAAACCAAGATCTATTTACATGCATAAGCTTATACTAATATGTAGAAAATGATCTGGACCATAATAAGCCCTCCCATTAAGCCACGACTTGCCGTGAGCCCATAAGCTCCAAAATACGTATATTAAGCTTGAAACTAAGCTAATAAGCTACGTATCGCATTTGGTTACTACCATAAGCCTAAAAAATAGTCCACAACATACGCCATAACACAAAATAAATTTTGGGAAAGGCATATAAGCCCAAAATAAACCAAGAAATAGCTTAAAAATAAGCTCGAATAAGCTATACAAGCTACTATAAAAAAATAAGCTATCTAGCAACGTATATTATTCAACCATCACGACCACAACATCAAAACTACAAAAATCCTCCCTTTTCCTTTTTTAATCCAACGAACCAAACACCCTTTTTTATCCGTTTCGTTTCCAAAAATCAATTTTCACGACGATCAACTTGTACAACTAACATCTATGCATCAAAATACACCCAAAAGGACAAATGAAATTTAAATTTGAAAACTTATAAGAAAATCTTCAAAAATGTATATTTTGACACGAACCGAACAACCTAAACGTTGTTTAATGAACACCCAAACACTCGTATCAACCCGGAATATCACGTTCTCGATCAAAGTTGGAATTTTTTATGTGTTTTGTTGTTGGTGGCGGACGAACACAAGAGCACACACACTTGTGTGTGTGTTTTATTTTTTGAAATGAAATGTATTATGAGAAAAAGTTTCTAGTGAAAGCATATAAGTGTACAACCTTGGGACAAACTTGCTATAAAATTGCCTCCTTGTCCTCTCTTGACTTCTTGACCGGCTAGAGTATCCTAGGTCGTCTCGGGTCCTTCTTTTCGTGTCAGGATCACTTAAATACTCGTAAAACTCAACCGTAAAATTTACCCCAAAGTTAATTAGCATTTTTACTCATCTTAAAAATACTTTTCCATAACCTAGAGTATTCACACGACGTATTTTCACTTTAAACCCTTCAAAACTCATTTGGACATTAACGGACGTGTCGGACTCGTTTTTCGGCATTTCTCAAAATTCACGGGTCAAACCACTCGGAATACAAATAACACAATAATACCTTCCAAAAGGGATTATTAATCACAATAAACCATAATTCATCACAATACTCATAAAATCACCACAATTCTCATAAAATCACCACCGTCAACACGGTATAAAATCTGAATAAACTAACAAAAGTCAAATAGTCAAAGGACTATAAATGAAATATGCAGAACACAAAAAGGGTAAAGGTTACAAATACCAGTTAACATGTGTCTCTTCCACTTGACACGTACCCGAGCTAATTACTAACCCCTTACCACCTCCACCGCTTCTTTCATAATCCACCGTCAGTAATCTCATACACACATAACCGGCTCACACTATCGACAATAACAAAAATCACTATGTGATCCACTATATCTCAAATATTCAATGGATGCCAAGAAACCTTAACCCGATTCCAGATAAAAACTAATCCGTTCGTTTGAAGATGGAGAAAAAATTACATGCAACAAAATCTGTCCAAATCAAATCAGTTATATAAGTTTATTAATCATACTTGAATTCTTGATTTTATGTATTCTTATATATTCTTAGGGTTTTTCTTTTATTTTAATTTTGTAAATTAGGGGATAATGGATGCAAATGCTCTCATATCTGTCTCATCAACATCAAACATTTTGTTTGATTGTTGTTGTGAGATGGGTTCATTCAATCCTATTGCATTCAAAAAATATCAGGTGTGTTTTCTTGACCTAACTTATGTGTATTAAATTTTGATTTACATGAAAAAGTTAGGGGTTTTGGTTTATTATTGATTGGTTTAATTTATGTGTTGATCTTAGTGTCGGTGAAGTGGGTGCCTACCAAGTGGTTGATGAAACTCTCAAGGGAAGTGAAAATATGGTAAGTTCTTCTAACTTTAAAAATTGGCATTTTCAAAGTTATCAAGCTGATAGCGATGAATGCAACTGGAAGCAGGGGTGGAGCGATTTCTTGAGTGAAATTTCAGATATGATGACACAAAACAAAGATGCAATAAGTGGGTACTATAAAAGGCGATCATCATGTCACTCAGTTTGTTGATAAATTGAAGGTATAAATATGTAACTCTCAAGGCATTTGCGTCATCTTTATTCTCATAATCAGTCCATTTTTTGTACTTTTGTTTGCAGAAATGTCATGTTTGCCATATGTTTGCTAAACGATTTGTACAAACGAAACCGTGACCACAAGTCAACACCATGTTGCAAATGTTTGTTGTTTGTTGTTGTAAGGTGTGAGGGTCTCTATCTATTTAGTTTATCATGACAATGATTATTCTATCTATTTTGTCTAGCTGCATCGTCAATTATGACACCCGTATTAGGTTATGTTCTTCACATGCCATTGTATCTTACGTGAACACCCAACGATTCAATATCGGGAGTTTGCTTAGCAATATGGTTAAATTGGTAATCAAAATTTTAGAAAGTTTGTGATAGGTTATGTTGTGTTCTTCCTATCTATGAATCAAGGGCCTTAAGAAGAGGAAAATAGATTGCGATAATAATGTGTTATTTGTAACAAGTTTTGAATTCAATAGGCAATCTTTAGTTAGTATATGTGTACAAACGGATGTGAACTTGGGATTGTTGTACGCAGCTTTAGACTAGCACTTGCTACAGCAGTGAGTCTACATCTTATTAACCAGTCTTTCACTTTAGTCCCATTCATTTTTTATTTGACACTGTTTTGCAACCCGTAACCACAAATGGTACGCTACAAATACAAGGTCATAGCTGGCACTTTTTTACCCATATATTATTTACCTAATAGGGTAACATGTCAGATTGGTCGAAATTAGGTAACATGTTAGATTTGTCAAAATGGGTGAAACTTGAAAGTCAATCGAATTCTACTCTGTATTCATGTAAGTATTTAAAGTTGCAAAATGGGTGGGTCGGTCGAGCAACGTTCAAGTTAGTCATTATGTGAAACGGAAGGGTGGAACTGAACCGGAAAGACTTAAAAATGATTTTCTTTGTGATTATTAAATGTTGTATATAGGTTCAAAATTTAATGCCAAACAAACCCTTATGCATGAATGCCATAGTGTTGGGTGTATATATGCTTTTCTATAAAGTAGACAGGTAGTTTAGAGTGTTTACTATGCCCCACTTTAGTTATATTTATGCTTCTTATTCTACGAGTAATATTAGCTTTTATTCGCATTCATGTATTTCTATTATGTTGAAGTTTAACGAAGTTACTAGAGGTACGGTAGAAAGATTAAATACTCTGAGTTTTAGGTTGGATTTTACGACGACTATAATATAAAGAATCGTCTAAAAGAAGCTAACAGTGAGGTGCGGGATAAACGGATATTTTAGGGGCGATGGCAAATATTGATATTGGGGTTGAATTCATAAATAATGACCCGTTTGAGAAAATGAAACAAATTCAGAAACTAATGCATGATCTACAAGTTGCAATCTCATATGTTGAGTAAGGAATTAAGAAAATCTACGAGGGCTACTGAGCGAATGAGGTACATGATCTTCCCTATAAAGACAAAGGTGATTGTAATCACATACACTCTTAAGTCTTACCTGTTATATCATAATCAAATTTACAGATATGACAAAGGTACACAAATTTATGTTTAGTCATTTAATTTGATTATGGTTGATATAGATATTAGTAAATATTAAGTGACCTTATTTTGTATAATTGATTCGTTTTGTAGCAAAAGATTGTTGTGAAGGTGACCATGATTAACAATGCCAAGAACACTCATAAGGCGTTTATCTGGTAGGTTTTAATTTCATAGTTTCCTTTAAGACGAGTTAATCCCTTGGGTCTATTAAAAGAATTGTACTTTATAAATAAAGCAGCATCTTATTAAATCACGACATTTGATAACAGGAGTTAAATCAACATCTTTCGTTAGATCAAACCAGATAGCAGTGACAGGAGAAGGTATTGACTCGGGAATCTGGTGCTCCATCAACAGAATTATCAACGGATGCGGGGGCTCAAGCTGCGCCAGGTTCAGTTGCTACACCAACAACCGAAGCAGGTGCTTCATTTTTTTACTTCTCCCATGTGTAGGTTCATTGCCAAACAAAATATGCACTCTTAATTTGCATGTTTCATTTTTAGTTGGAAAGAAAACATTGATAATTAATTTACTACGGAGTACTACTTTTATTTTTCTACAGGAGTAGTACTGAACACAGTAAGAGGCGCATGCCATGAAGTGTCAAGCTATCAACCGGAAAGAGTAACAATGGAATGAGACGTGGTAGTAGCAGCTGCCCCTTTACGTAAACTTCAATTCCAAACACCCCCTAAGCTTGCTTCGTTTCAAGAATAACTGTAATAGGTCAGTCAGCTTTTCATTTCTACTGAAACCTATACTAGAGTCTATAACATTCAACGCTTACAGAGAAAGTCAATTTTTTGCAATCTAAATTCGGTACACTTTTCAGGTTTCTAATTTAAAGAATCTAACTGTTTTTTGAATGCCCTAAGCTAAAATGTTTATAAATTTGCATTTATCAGCATGCAATAGTAGAATCTATTATAGAGTTGCGAATGGCTTTGTTAGCTTGATGATACTAACTTACGTGAGTTGGTCATTTGCCGATAAGGAATGGTCACTATAAACTCTATCTTATGTGTGTCGGAGTGCTTACTATCCTAATATTTTATGCTATAAGATGCGAACCTTATATTTAATCAAGTATACAAGTGTCACATCCGTCACATATGCTAGTATAAAATGACCTGAAATTTCATGCATTCGAGAAAGTTCAGAGCTCTTAAAATTGATGAAGTTAGCTAATTGTTATTTGCTATTTCAAGGTACAAGCGCTCAATAATGATATAAATATATAATAGTCAAATTTACGTTTCTATATCAGCTATCATTAAATTACAAGACTTTGATACTTTTTAAAAATTTATTGTAGAGACTACAAGCCAGCCGCATAATGAATGATAAATTATTAAGATGCCTCAGCTTTGTAGCGGCTTTTACTATTGTCCTACTGTTGTCCTACTGAGACTAGAACATCGGCATTGTTCGGTTATGGATTTCAGGAGTGTGGATTGAAGGCTTCTTGGATGATGCCTGTTTGGGATCCTTTTCGAAGCTCTTCTTATTCTGATTTTACTGGTGTTGTCAGGTGTTCTTTAACTGGTCACATTGATATTACACTTTTCAGCGATGGTTTGTTTCATGATTTTTGGAAATAAGGTATGGGACATAACTACTTTTTCTAACTGCATTTGCCCTTTTTGTTGATTTTTCTCTTTTTTGTCCCATCTATCGCACAAGCTCTGTACAAGTATTTAGTAATAGCAAAAAATAAAAGCAAACATTGCATGAGTTTTGAAGTTTTTTGAGACGCCCGTTGCTTTTTTCATAACGGAGCAGTTTAATTTACTAGCTAGATCTGAGGAAGATGTTAATTCATTAGATAGATCTGATTCTAATCTTCATAACTGTTTTCTAGATGAAACTAAGTAGTCATATAATTGCAGGTGGAGTCAATACTAACCGAGCTCCCAATAGAAGAAAGGGTAGAATTTTAAGCGTCTCTTGGAGCAGATAAGAAGCCCCAATAAGGTATTCGCACACACTCCCAAGTTTTGCTTATAATCCTATTGAATCCGCAAGGTATGCTTCCATATATATGTGAAATACTGAAGTCATAAAACTCTAGATGTTAAAAGGAGTAATATCAGTTAAATACAACATGTTGATTATTTTTGTAAATTGACAAAATGGGTTGAAGTAATTAGATGAATTTATGTTGCTAACGAAATGTGCTTCCTGCTTTAAAATAATGATGTGAGTTACTGAAATAATGAAGGTTGGTGAGTTTGGTAGGCAAAAGGCTGATAAACGGTGACCAAGACTAGCCCACATGCTCTTACATAAGTTGAGTAGATAAAGTTACAATGATAATAATGGTTTAGAGGTCGAATTAGTTGCTAGCATTGGTAAAAAGATTACATGGCTATTCTTAAGAAAATTGTCAAACTATATTTCTATCTCATGGTTTTTTACCTGGTAACTAATTTTGAAATCATCTTATTGTATCATCTTTGTTGCAGGTGAAGATGGATACTATAACAACCCATAATTTTCATCAATGTAATTATCCATCTATTAAATTAGATGCAATTTTCATCAATGTAACTGATTGTTGTTTTTATACACAATAAAATATACAATAATATTCCTAAAGAGCAGTTAAGAACTTTCCTAAAGTCTCCTTTAAGAA
>BQNB010205663.1:0-10601 GCA_026074375.1 Tanacetum coccineum | reverse complement strand
AGTATTAACTTAGTACTAACAGAACTAACTATTACTATCAGACTTAACTGTTATACTACCAGTATTAAGTCTGTTACAATTTATTTTCCCAACAATCCTCCCCTAACTTGATCTTTGTGATTGTTTCTTTGCTGCTTTTGAATATGACTGAGAAGAGCATGAGCTCCTGATTTGTTCTGCACTTTGCTCCTAGTTTGCACAGCTGACTTAGGATCTGTTAAGATTGTTGAAACCTTAATTATAGGCTTCATAGATTGTTTTGCCCATCTAGGATATCATAACATTGATCACACAGCGGAATAACAAATAAGAACAACAATGTTATGAACAAGGTTTTTATTCATAAACTATAAACTATTCGACTTTAATCAGTCGACTATGAACTATTACATAAACTAATAAGCTAACTATTAGACTCTCATTGGAGAGATCTAACTATGATGGATTATCAATACTAGACGCCTACCCCTCTTTATATACTAGAGGGGTTAGGGTTTACAAGACAAGATAAGATCAAATAAAATTAGGAAACTATAAATCAGCATTAAATACTATTTGACTAATCTTCAATCAGCATTAATGTTATTCCAGCTTTGTCTTGTAGGTCCTCCATCTTTAATATGTTTTGTCATAATCAACTCAAAGTATAATTCCCAACACCATTTCCATTTGAGACAGAGGTCGAGAGACTTCTTGCCTTACCTATTCCACCACCATCTCCACTTACTCCACTATCATCTCCACTACCTCAGATTCCCTCACCACCACTACCACCTCCACCATCATCACTACATTTACCACCACCTGTACCCACATCATTACTATTACCGTTATCTCCACTACCACCATTACTAGCCTCACTATTCATACCACCAGTCGACCGTAGGGAGGACACTTCCAAGGCCGAGTTACCACCTCGTAAGAGGTTATGTCTGACTGCTCTCACATTGAGGTACGAGGTGGGAGAGAGTTCGACGGCTGCCCCTAGACCTACAGGAGGTCATGGAGCTCGCCATTCTTCTTGTATAATGAGACAATTGAGCACAATAACGTACTACTTAATCAACATTACACCTCTAATTAATTCTTCTCATCAACTTAAAGTCTTTCAATTATCATTAAATGTCTTAAATCACATAAAGTCTTCAACATATAAAGTCTTTAATCATCATTAATGTCTTCAATACATTAATGTCTACTAGTTTGAAAATTCTCTTTTATCATTGGCTAGTACTTTAATATTTACTATATTAAGATTATCTCTAATTTCCAATCCATCCCTCTTGTTTGGATTGCAGCATCACCTCTAACTATCTTTATCACAGAGGACTTTTACTTTTCGCAGACAACTTTCTGTCAAATTCTTTAGCAATCCGTTATATCAACAACATTGACAATTATGTACATCAAATCATAAAGTTTCAGTCTATTCTCATCACTTCCAGGTGTGTTAACTCCGGTGAGAGGTGAATCATTGAAAATTTTAAATGGATTTGATATCTCTTTACAGTTTGCAATTAACTATGGAGTAGTCCGTTACTTTGCACATGAAAGGTGTTATGTTCCTGGTTTAACTGAAAACCATTTCAACTCTCAGTACTGAAACATTAGTGCGTTGAATTACCATATGGTTTTTGGAACTTACAGCCATAACGGATTTGATATGCTTTTACCGGTAGCCGTTTGCTTAGGGTAGTTCTAATCATTTGGTCCTAGAAAAGGTAAATTCCATGGTGGATTGAGAACCATATCAACTCTTTTGTACATGAAACTTGGTGAGTTGATGGACCATCCACTTTTTGGTAAAGTGTCAACCATCTAATATGGATTTGCATGTCTTTACCATAAGCCATAATCTTATAGACTAGTTATGGTTTTTCTACAGCCTTTACAAAGTGCCATATACTTGTGGGCTAGCCAACTCTTCAATTTAGAAGATATGTGAGTTATATAACCATACAACTTATTTTGGCAAGTTGTCAACCATAGATCGATTTGAGAAGTCTTTACCAAGAGCCATTTGCTCTTGAACTAGAAGTCATTATGTTGGTTAGCATTGGTGAACTGACAACCATTTGTTGTGGTTTGTGCATAGCACCTTTACCAAGTGTTATTCCTTCTCTCTTCTGATCCTGGCTTTCAACCCTACAAATTTTCAACTATCTTTCTAATGACAGCTTGTTTTTCCATCATTTTATCATCAAATTTCTGATAACAATCTTCATCATCTATTTTCCTTCTAACAGCTTCTTTTTCTCACTTAGTTTTACATACCTCAGCAGAAAGTGGATATTTTCTCTTAGACAACATATAATACATCGATGGATTCTAAGTTTAAACAATGTAACTACAGTATATAATATCTCAACTTATAAGCTTTTGGCTGTCCTTTCACTCCAGATAGAATCTGTGTAAGGGGTTCTTCAAAATAATTCTTAACATTCCAAAATCCCCTCTCTTAAATTATACCTCAGGCCCATCCATCCCGTCTATCTATTCATCATCTTTCCTATTACAACTCAGTAAGGTCATCCTTAGAAATAGATTTTCAACATAGCACCAAAATTAATATATACTATATCTGTTCATTTTCCTTAAACAATTTGTTAATCCTTTTTCATCGTGTTTAATATCTTTCCTTAAAAGTAGCTACACTAGGTTTTTACATTGCTACAGTGGAACAGGATTCATAGGAGTTTCTGTACCTGTGTTTAGACTCTTCATGTACACAACTTAATCTGAATTTCAGAATCATTGTCATCAACACTTGTATGCATACCTTTCCTTGCCATCTGCTTTCTTTCTATTTCCAGAATTCTTTGTTTGATTCATCCTCCTTTGATTCATCTTCTTTATCTTCTTTCAGTCTTTTGGGATTCTTTGTTTTTTTGAAGCTCCTTCACCAAATCATTGTCAAGTAGCTTTAGTGGCTTTAAATACTTATTGGAGCAAGGACTCAATATGTTTCTACAAACTTGTCAAACTTTCCTTGATTCTTCAAAAACTTATTCTTCGCTGGAGTATCCTTCCATGTCCCTTTGATTCTTTACGTAGTTATCATGTAAGTTTTCAGCTGTGATTGGTTCTGGGCTTGTTCAATTTTTAGGCTTTGGCTCTTTCTCAGCAAAAGAACTTCATTTCTTTGATTCACAAGTTCCACCATTCTCTTTGCAAAAGTCTTTCCTTGAAGTTCACTTCAAGCATGCTCTTTTGACAACATCATGCATTAGCTTCAAGCTTTGCTCTTATATTTCAAATTTCACAATATTCATTCGTGTAATGCTGAGCTCAAATGTACTTGAGCTTTTCTTTTTCTTCTGTTGCTCAGTCAGTTCTTTTTCTTCTGCATTCTTTGTGCTAGGAGGGATCCAAAATGTTTTTGCTTAGCCTCTCTTCTTTTTGTAAGGAATCCAATCTTTTATTGCTTCTTTAAGGCTAGCTTCTTCTGTTAAATAATTTGTTCCGTTGACTTCTTTGGAGTTTCTTTCACTCAACATAGGAAGCTTTCCTTCTCTTTGTCCTTTATCTTCTCCAGCTCGTACTATCTTTGTCATATAAACAGTATTCAGTTTAATAACTACCAGTATTAACTTTACTAGCCAGTATTTACTTCCTCACGCTGCATTAATTCTCACCAGCATCAACTTCTTGAAGTCCTAGCTTGAGACTATTTTTACTTTTAGTTCTCTTTTCTTCTCTTGTATCTCCTTCCCTTGTCAATGGACCTTGCTTTAAGGGAGGCAACCTTTGAAAGAGTTTGTCTGCTCAAGAGTGTTTGGCTTACATCTTCCACTTGTTCCTCCCCTGAAGCGATTGTACCTTGTTGTAGGAGGAGTACTAGTCCTTTGTATTGATGAATCTTGAGGATCATCTTGACATGTTCCTCCTTGTGCCTCAGGTTCTTCATCTATGAATCTTGTCAAACCAAATTTCTCCTCTTTTAGAAACCCTTCCAACTTCTTCACCTTCTTGACTAGCTTCACGATTGCATTTCCCATGGTTAGCTTGGTTTGTTTGAGATCCAATTCCAGGCTATCAATTCTTGAAATCAACTTGGGAACTGCTTGAAGCAAATCATCCATAGGCATGCGACTTAGAGCCTGTTCTTGAGAGAGTGAGAAGTGATGGTGGACAGGAGATTGCTCTCTCTTAGAGATGTACGCATTTTTGAGGTTTAGGTCTCAGGTGGTGGTGGTGGTGGTGATGTAGGTGTTGGGATAGGTGGTGGTGTTGGTGTTGGAATAGGTGTGGGTGTTGGTGTTGGAATTGGTAGGGGTGTTGGTGTTGTGATAGGTGGGGGTGTTGGTGTTGGAATTGGTGGTGGTGGAGGTGTTGTAGGTGATGATGAGGATGGTTGGGATTGACCTTGAGCAGCATGTTCTTGTCCTGCATTGGGGTAGTGAAACAAGCAACATAGATGGCAAATAAAGGTCTTTGGTGCCCCTGATAACCCTTTCTCATTATTCAAAAAGATCTTTTTGGTCAGGATCACAGCTAGATAAGGGTGTTTCTTTCTTTCTTGTTTGAATATTCAAAATTATTTGAAGAAAGAGAGGGAGTTACTCAAAAACATTTTCTTACTCATTCTTATTTGCCACATCATACCATCAAAAATGAGTTTCGAAAAAATTTTATAAGCTCTACCAGTGGATAGACAGATCAAAGCTACGTTAGCAATATTGCTAACAAATAATGTTCCCATCCACCACTTTAGAGCTCATACAGTGAAAAGATGGTGGACTAAGTATCGCCATTGGGGTGTAAAGAAACTTTTCCAAAAGGTAAATGTTCCATCAGTAGGATACCCTATTTGCCCCATACCCTCAAAAAGGTCATCATTAGGCAACATTGTAATTCCTGTGGCGTCATCTAATTGAAGTGAATCCCTAATTGACGCCTCGTAATTGTGTTAACTAAGGGTATTCAATGGTTGCATTAATTTCTAGTTAGTGACCCCATCAGCTTTAGTACTTGCAATAGCTCTCTCGCCCTCAAAATTGTTTCATCAAGGGAATCATAGATAGATGGATTTAGAGTAAAGATACTGAGGTTGGAAACCCGAAGAAAAATCCACTATCCCAGAACCTTGCACTCTCGTTAGGCTTGCAGACAAAAAACCCCAATTGATTGTGTTGTCACAATATTTTAATTTAAGCCATTGGACAACAGTGTGACACCCGTATTAAGTACTTAGGTTTTATTGTGAATTAAAATGTAGATGCTGGTAGCAGAACGCTTGACTATATTCGTTAGAGAGGAAATTTATGACTTTGCAAAAGAAAAGGAGATAGCAATAAAAGAAAAGTATGAAAGAGAAATCAAACTTTATCTATATATAGCTACTCTGTTGGACTACTATTGCGCCGTAAAAATCTCTAACGGTTACATTTAAACAGTGATTTATCAGAAAAAGTCAAATTTCCCGCAACCAGCATTAACATAAACCACCAGTATTAACAATGTACACTACCAGACTTAATTTTGGTCAAACAGAATTAATTAAGAGTCAACCTGAATTAACTCTATTTCAACCAGAATTAAGTGTGTATAAACTACCTGAATTAACTCTACTTAACTACCAGTATTAACGAAAGATAACTACCAGGATTAAAAGAAATTAACTACCCGTATTAAACCTACTTAACTACCAGTATTAATAGAATATAACTACCAGGATTAAACAGAATAAACTAACAGAATTAAGATTACTTAGCTACTATAATTAACAAACTATACATCTAAGCCTCCCCTTAAATGGTGCTATGGGTTGATCATACCAATGCTAACCACCAAGTAATTAAACCGAGGGCCATCAAATGGTTTGGTAAAAAGTACATTTAGCTTTTTATCACATATCTGAGATATGGAGAATAAGTTAAAATGTCCAAGTTCTTTCACAAAAGCCACATCATCAAAAACTAAATTTCCTAATCTAATTGTACCTTTTCCACTGATACTTCCTTTACTTCCTCCAAAAGTAACAGATCCCACTTTGGAATGTCATTACATTTCTTGTATGCTTTTCTAAGATCTTCTTTGGCTGTGCATGCATTGTCAAATTGCAAGGCTAAATCCATAATCATATTTTTCCACTAGCCAAGCAAATGTAGCATTCATTTGTTTTTCTATTTTTGCCGCATTTTCATACATAGAAAGATTCAGGTCGTAGTCTTTATCAGATCCTTCTTTTAAGAAAGCGTCGATCAAAGCACGACTCTCTTGTGGAATGTCATTACATTTCTTGTATGCTTTTCTAAGATCTTCTTTGGCTGTGCATGCATTGTCAAATTGCAAGGCTAAATCCATAATCGCTTTCTGACGAACCATATCTTCGTTAATTAGTTTTTGAACCAAAGCTTCGACTTCATCGTCGGTATGTGGAAGCGAACAAGCCATTTAAAAAGTTGATGTGAGAAAATGAGGAGATGGTGAGGGGTATTTATAACGGAAAATTTTGAAAATTTGAGAGAGCTGGTTAAAAAGTAGTCGTTTGAATAGTAGCCGTTGGATAAAAAGTAACCGTTAGAAAATTTTGAAAATTTGAGAGAGATGGAAAATTTTGAAAATTTGAGAGAGTTGGATAAAAAGTATTGTAATGTGTAATATAAATATTTTATTTTGTTTAAGGGGGTGTTATGAAAAAAATAAAAGTGGGGCCCTCACCATGGAACTCAATTTGCGAAGATCTGCTTTGCATCAAAGCTTCAAATCATGACAACAAGACTTGTTTGTAGACCCAATAAACGATATCATCAACATACACATGAACCAACATGAAATCCTTTAGGAGTGTTCTCTTCTAATGAATAAAGTCTTGTCAATTGTCCCCTCTTGTATCCATGCCTCTCTAGGAATGTTGACAGAGCATCATACCAACTCCTGAGGGGCTTGTGCAATCCATACAAAGCTTAACACCCTAATTAAAACCTTTGTAGGATGATCAGGATCAACAAAACCAGGAGGAGTTGTGATCAAGACCTCTTCATCAATATAGGCCATACAGAAAAGCACTTTAACATCCAATTGATAGACTATGAACCCCATAAATGACGGCAAAGGCTCAAAAAATACCCTGATAGCTTAAATTCTTGCTACAGTGCAAAAACCACATCATAAGTCCAATCCTTCTTCTTGTCTATGACCTTGAGCTACCAGCCTTGCTTTGTTTCTGACAACTACTCCCCTCTCATCCTTTTTGTTCCTGTATACCCATTTAGTACCTATCACCTTAGCACCATTGGGTAAATCAACCAAAACCCATACTTGTTGAAGCTTGAACTGCAACAGTTCTTCTTGCATAGCTTCAACCCAGCTTTCCATCTTCAAGGGCTTCTGAGAATTGTCCCTTGGGTTCAAAATTGAAATAAAAACAAGCAAAAGAGAAAAAAAACAAGGGGGGGTGGGGGGGGGGGGGGGGGGGGGGTAAAAGGAAACAAAAAACAAGTGTATAATTTTATGGAAAAAAGGAAATGTATGAGGTGTAGACATCTTATTTAGGGGGGGGGGATTGGGGTGATGTAGGTTTGCTTTCTTTGGTGTGCTTGTATGTAACTCACTAATGCATGGCCCTCAGGATTTTTCTTGAGAGAGCTTCTAGTCATAGAATAGTGTATTGGGATCTCCAAGGATTTGACTATTGAGATGAGCAATTGTGAATCCTTATATGAGGATTTGTAGGAACATCTACCTCAACTGGAAGATCTTTGTTGAAATCTAGAAATATAATTCCCATCATCATCATAAGAAGCTTTTTCAAAATATACCTCACTAGATTAATCATAAATCCTTATTCATGCATTTCCTTCATCCTCTGCAAAAAATCTATGAGAAGCACTTCTTCTTCATGATAAGCACTATAGAGAGTTTAGCATCAGTATTGCCTAGTATTAACCTCCTCAAGAGCGTATTAAGGTTATGAACTACAGTATTAACAGGATTAGTACTTGTAGGCTACTGGTTCTATACAACTGGTACGAGTCTAAGTGCTTTCAAAGCAAAGCATCCAATTTCTTTCTAATAATCATAATATACCTCAGACCACGATATTGGGTGTAGAAGATGGCTCCTTGGGAGTGGAAGACCTTATTACTCTTTGAAGCAATCTTTTAGAAAGAGACAGTAGAAGAAACCCACCCATTAGGTCTGCATCCTCTCTCGCAGTTTGGCACATCAATATCTAATCGAACTTCCTTTGAACCTGCATGGTAGTCTGATCATTTGCGCAAGAGACAGGTATATAAGTTTCAAGAGTCTGTAAGATAGTCCCCTAAGTCAAACAACCACCTATGGGCCTATTCCTGCACATTGGGTTTTTCTCTCAGAGAAAGTTGACATGAAGGTTTACTTCAACCTTTTTGGTGACTAAGTTATAAACCCTAAGGCTTTACGTATTTACAGAGTAACCAACAAGAAACCCCCTCATCAGACTTTCCATCCAAACTTTCCTAGTGGGCTAAGAAAGTATGATGAAATGTAACATGGCAACCCCAAATGGTCTTATGTTCGCTAAGGATTGGTTTGTGGCCAAACAAAAGCTCATAAAGGAGTTTTTGTTTTTGAGGCTGGTCACATCTTACCCTGTTGAAGGATGAGCAAGCAGTATTAACTACTTTTGCCCCATAAAAGTGTAGTACTGTATGATAGTCAGCTAGCATAGTCCTAGCACCTCATTAGGGTCAATATCATTCTCTCAGTCAAACCCATTTTTACTGAGGTAGTTCTTGCATTACTAAACTCCTATTGTTATACCCTTTTCCCCACAGAACTTTCAAGCATAACTCTATTTCTTAAATTCTGTCTCCATTATCTGATCTAACGATGTTTTACTTTTTGATTAAGGTTGATTTTCTATCTGTCTTATAAAAGATCATAAGGATGCCACTTGTACACATCCTTTTTGCTGAAAGAAAACCCAACAAAACCTTGAACATTCATCAGTAATCACTAGACAGTAACTTGCATGGTTATACTCCTCACAGTCAAGTATCTCGTCCCAAGATAAACCCATATGCAACGGTATGTAATGTTTAGGTCACATATCTATCAAACTTGAGCGCCTTACAGGAGGCCTATGATTTGTCTTCTCCTCTGACAAGCAACACAAGTGTGGTCATTTTGAAACTCTGGAAAGGTAATAATCACCACTAAGAGGATGGGGGACACCTTTATATTCTACTTGTTTAAATCTGCTGTATAGAGGGATGTCATAATTTCCTGCATCTGTTTCCCTAAAAGCAAAAATACCTCTACTTATTTCTTCCTCATATCCTAGGACCTCAGCATTTGATTTGATGCCATATCCTAAACCTATCTTAACTGTTGAGCTCATCCCACAATCAACTAGCTTCCAAAGATTTTTAGAAGAAGCAAACCAAGAATCAACAATTTTTTGTAAAACATCTTTATCTTTTACAGCTTTCATTCCTATTCTTCTATACTTTTTCAGCTTTTCATCTTTTTCAAAAATTTGATTAGCCTGAAAATTTAATTTTTCATTTAAGGATGATTGCTGTTTGTGGGAGGCTTTAAGCTGAGATTCTAATTTCTTAACAGCTAGCTTATGGGCAACTAAGGCAGCTTCTTGGTCACCAAATTCAGATTGCAATTCATCATATTTAGCTTTAAGAGCATTAAATGAATCTAAACACAATTTTGAGCACATTGATACCTCATTATTCACAGTGAAAGCCATTAGAGCATGATTGAGTTCTTCATCTGTAGTCTGCTCTACCCAATTGATTTGACCTTCATCAATGGTCATCAAGGCTTCCTTTTCAGTTCTGACTGGCTTGAACTCTTGACCTCTACTTGCTTCCTGCCTGCTTCCATCTTTTGTACCTTTAAACTTGCACTCCCTAGCAAAATGCCCAGTATTGTGGCAATTGAAACACTCAACTTTTCTCTTATCAAATGCCACATGCATTTTTCCATCCACTCTTGGCCTTCTACCTGTCTTCTTGTAGAACTTCTTAATCTTTATGGCAGTCATAGCAATCTGCCAATTGATATCCATCTCTTCCAAATCTAGATCATCAATTTGATCTAGGTCTTCATGTATCAAATCCACATCATCAGCATTTGTGGCTAGAAAAGAATGGATAACTTCATCAGCAAGTCCAGGAGTTGCAGGTGTTGTTGCTTTGGAAGAGGAAGTGTTATAGGAACTATAACTTCCTGAGTTGTGACTTGGCTTTTGCTTGCTGGAAGAAACTTTGGCTTGTGATAGAAAAGCCACATTGTCAGATGTAAGAGAAGAGGATGATTTCTTTTGGATGTCTTGTTCAAAGACACTCAAATTATTAAATAAATCATCTATTGACAGTGTGTCAATATTCTTCTTGGTTCTCATTGTCATGGCTAGACTATCCCACGTAGGAGGAAGGGACCTCAAAAACATATGATTTGCGTCTTCATCTGACACACCAGCACCAAGAGCATCCAACTGTGATAGGAGTTTTTGGAACCTATCATACCCTTTCTCTAAGCTTTCCTTGGACGAGATATTAAATGACTCAAACTATTGTTTCAAAACAGCTTTTTGCATTTTCTTCGAGTTAGCATTACCACCAAACCTTGTCTTAATGGCTGCCCAGATCTCTTTG
>BQNB010205661.1:0-10601 GCA_026074375.1 Tanacetum coccineum | reverse complement strand
CTGTAGAAGCCGGCCTGCAAATGCCAACAACAACAATAACAACAACAACAACAACAACAACAACAACAACCGCAACAACAACAACAACTGCAACAACAACAACAATAATCAGAAGGGCAACGGTTGCTATGAGTACGGAGCTCAAGGACATTTTAGAAGAAACTGCCCAAAACTGAGAAATAATGACCGTGGTAATCAAGCTGGGAATGACAGGGCTCCAACGAAGGTGTATGTGGTTGGAAATGCGGGGGCAAACCCAAAAAATGTCGTTGCGGGTACGTTCCTTCTAAACAACCGCTATGCTTATATCTTATTTGATACGGGTGCCGATCGAAGTTTTGTGTCTACTGCATTTAGCTCCCAAATTGACATCACGCTGGATTACTATTATGATGTCGAACTAGCTGACGGGAGGATAATTGGGTTAAACACTATACTTAAGGGTTGCACATTAAACTTCTTAAACCACCAATTTCTTTTTTGCCTTTGGGCTTTTTGACTGTCCAACTCAATATCTTAAAATAGAAGTCATCTTTCTTCAAAGGCCGTTGACTCTGCTTCCTTGATTGAATAATCGAAGGTGAATCAATCAGACAGGACGGACGTGTGATAACAACACGACGTCAACAAAACGAGGCATGAGAACCAAAGCGCAGGCAGGGAGAGCCGGGGCAACTACTAATTATTAACCGTTCTTTCAGTTGGGACTTGTAAACAAGGAAAAGTCACTATCATTTGAACATGTAATATCATAACAAAAGTACAATCTCATCTTAACACAAACTTAACAAATAACAATAGTTCAAGACTTTCCTGGAGTATTTCCTGAAGACTTGCCGGGTCTTCCTCCGACTCGACAAGTGGAGTTCCAAATTGATTTGGTACCTGGTGCTGCACCTGTAGCACGGGCACCTTATCGATTGGCGCCTTCGGAAATGAAAGAGTTATCGGAGCAACTAAAAGAACTATCTGACAAAGGCTTTATAAGACCCAGTTCCTCACCCTGGGGAGCTCCGGTCTTGTTTGTCAAGAAGAAAGACGGGTCATTCCGGATGTGCATTGATTACCAGGAATTGAATAAACTAACGGTGAAGAACCGTTATCCGCTCCCAAGAATTGATGATTTATTTGATCAGCTCCAAGGGTCGAGTGTCTACTCGAAAATCGACCTAATTCCTTACACCAATAGAGGTTCGAAAGAAAGACATTCCGAAGACTGCCTTCAGAACTCGTTACGGCCATTACGAATTTCAAGTTATGCTTTGGTTTGAGACAAACGCACCGCCGTATTCATTGAGGATGGACCAAATGAATCGGGTATGCAAACAAATATCTGGATACATTCGTGATTGTTCTTTATTGACGATATTCTGAAATATTCGAAAACAAGAAAGATCATAAAGAACACCCTTAAGCAAATCTAGAATTGCTTAAGAAGGAGGATTAGTTATGCAATGTTTCAAAATGTGAATTTTGATCCTAAAGACAGTTCCTAGGCACTGAACGATAGTGAAGGAATTCATGTGGATCCAGCCAAGATGAATCCATTAAGTTGGACACTCCTAAATCACCACTGATATTCGTCAATTTTTAGGTCTTGCTGGGTACCAATCAGATTCATTGAAGGGTTTCAAGATCGCCAAACCAATGACCAAGCTTACGCCAGAAAAAGGACAGTTTTGTTTGGGGCGATAACAATAAGCAACTTTCAATCTGATGAAGCAAAAGTTGTGCGTGCACCAATCCTTGCATACCTGAAGGAAGCGAAGATTTCATCGCATACTGCCGACGCTTTTTCAAAGATGGTGTTTGGGCGCTGTGTTAATGCAAAGAGAAAGGTGGGGGTTTTTTAACATCACGTCAGTTGAAAATTCATGAGAAGAACATACGACTCATGAATTTGGAACATGGGCAATAGATGTTCGCTCTCAAGATTTGGAGGCACTATCTGTACGGAACCAAGTGTACAGTGTTCACTGATCATAAGAGCTTACAACACACTCATGAGATCAGAATAAACAACATAGACAACGCCGATGTTAGAGTTGCTAAGTGATTTACCGATGCGATATTCGTTATCACCCGGGGAAAGCCTATGTCGTTGCCGAATGCTTTAAGTAAAAAGGAAAGAACGAGAAACACCTTTAAGATTCGAGGCCTTAAGATTTAATGACTATTAGTTTGGATCTTCCCAAACAAATCTTGAATGCTCAAACTGAAGCACAGAAACCAGAGAACATCGAAGAAATGAAGATGTTGGGAAAAAGGAATGTTGGGTTGAAAACGCTAAAAATACAGAGGCGATTAGGACGGAAAAGTTGGAACCCCGTACGGATGGAACCCTATGCCTCAATGGCAGGAGTTGGCTACCTTGTTATGGAGATTTACGGATTGTAATCATGCACGAGTCCCACAAATCAAAGTACTCTATACATCCGGGTTCTGACAAAATGTACCAAAATATGAAGAAGCTATATTGGTGGCCCAATATGAAAGCTGACATCGCCACCTATGTTAACAAGTGTTTGACCTGTGCTAAGGTCAAGGCCGAACATCAAAGACCATCAGGATTGCTGGTACAACCCAAGATACCTGAATGGAAGTGGGACAACATCACTAAAAAAAAAAAAAAAAAAAATAAAAAGAAAAAAAAAAAGGATTTTGTCACTAAGCTTCCTAAGACGTCGCAAGGTTACGACACCATTTGGGTGATTGTGGACCGACTCACTAAGTCTGCAATTTTCACACCAATTAGAGAGACTGATCCTTTGGATAAACTTGCAAGATTGTACCTAAAGGGGGTGGTCACGAGGCATGGAATACCCGTCTCAATCATTTGCGATCGTGACCCGAGATTCACATCAAATTTCTAGAGGTCACTTCAGAACGCTTTGGGTACTAATTTAGATATGAGTACTGCGTACCATCCATAAACAGACGGGCAAAGCGAGAGGACCATTCAAACTCTCGAGGATATGCTGCGTGCTTGTGCGATCGACTTGGAAAATGTGTTGGGTTAACCATTTGCCATTAGTCGAGTTCTCATATAACAATAGCTATCACGCTAGCATCAAGGCCGCACCATTCGAAGCACTTTATGGTCGAAAGTGTCGTTCACCTGTTTGTTGGACTGAAGTTGGAGAAGCTCAAATACTCGGTCCAGAACTAATTCAAGAGACCATTGAGAAAATCATCCAGATCAAGCAAAGGATGCAAGCCGCTCGTGATCGACAGAAGAGTTACGCTGACTTGAAACTTAAACCAACTGGAAATTCCAATTCTAGGATAAAGTAATGCTTAGAAGTTCGCCTGGAAAGGGGTCGTACGTTTTGGCAAACGGGGAAGTTAAACCCCAAGTATGTTGGACCTTTCAAGGTGTTTAGAAAAATGTTGGAAGGTTGCTTACAAGCTCGAACTTCCTAAAGAGTTGTGTAGAGTTCATAATACATTCCATGGTGTCCTAACCTGAAAAAGTCATGCCCCCCGACGAAACCATTAGCCTTTCTGTTGATGACTTCCACTTTGATGACAAGATTCATTTTGTTGAGGAACCATAGCAATAGTGGGCCGTGAAGTAAAACGGATAACAAAGCCGAATCCTAAAGTCAAGGTTCGATGGAACTCCAAGAGAAGGTTCCTGAGTTCCACTTGAACGTGAAGACCAATTCCGAGAAGAATACCCACACCATCCCTCACCAAGACCACACCGTCGTCAAGTGCTGCATTGTGAGCCTTGAGACAACTCGTTTAACATGGAAGTCTTATAACACCCTGTGTTTTCAAGTCATTGATGACATCAGATAAATCACAACGTACCTTATTGTAATAGTAGCGTGCGTTTGCTTTAAATCGTAACTGTTAAGCTAAATCGCGTAAGCTAAAAATTAGCGTTCAATGTAAACGGGCATCAAACAATTAAATGTTTACATCAAGCAAGGGTTAAGTAATTATTTTGAGAATAATTATTAACTTTGTTCATTTTATTTTTATCGGATACGTAAAGTGTAAACGTTTCGCGATAAATTGCGTTTAGGCACTCCCGGAACCACCAAAACTTTTCTACGCTTCAACAAATACCCACTTTTATACCCAATACATAAAAATTACAAAAATATATCATAGATCTCATACATATGCCGAAATTTTTGTAATATATACAAAGTTATACAAGAAAAACCTTGCAAGTTGGTTTGGGTACATCACTTCTCATTTATATATAGCCATACCTCTCATGCTTCCCATACCCTTGACCAACTTTTTCCCTAAATCACTCATCTTGTCTTGAATAGTGTTATTGACTAGCTTTTATACATATAAGTCTTGCACTCCTAAAGAAAGATAACATACACTTCATTTTACTTAGTAAAATTTCACACAACTCTCTCTTTTGGCTCTTACAAACCCACGGCATCAAACACCCAACATACTCAATCCATACCTTGATTTTTCTAAGAGCATACACACCTATACACATCATATCTAAGACATTCTAAGATATTTCCAAGCATTGGTTAACCATATTCAAGCTTTATCAAGAAAAGGGAAGGCTAGGGGTTTCACTGAAAGCCAAAGGTATATTTAAGAAAACTAGGGTTTTCTTTGGTGCAAGCTTTGATTTTATCTAAACAAGGGATTTAGATTACATGTCATCACATCATACACCATTAGTCATCTAGAACCTTTGTGTTTCTTGCAATAATTCATTTAAATGCATATGTTTAGTTCTATTGTAGCCTTGAATCACCATGTAGATTTTTAACATGTAAATGGAGTTTTACTTGTAATACATTTTGCACACTATATATATGCTGACACATTGCCTAATTATCATGTTTCAAAGGGATGAGAAAGATTGTACCATATTCAGTTGGTGTAAAAATGATTAACACAAAGGAAAGCAAGTATAAAAGCAGGTTAGAAAATGGAATCCAACAGGTCCACTCAAAAGATTCTTTCAAAAATTCGTATATATACACACATTATTTTTTAATATTTATTTATAAAGAAGTATGATTCACGGCGATTCCGAAAAGGTAAGAAACTTGTCAAACGGATTTATAACGAAAAAGTTAGAGCGAAAACGAGGTATATATTCGAGGTATAAAAATCCAGCATTTGTTAAGTTAGTGGTTTCTGCCCGGATTTTAAGATGGAATTTTTCGGCACTTTCGATCCGTTCGGCCTTCGGCCGAAACATGAAAGTCGTTCGAAGGTCGCTTTTACTTCCTCGCGAGTTCTATTAAGTCTAAAGCGAGTGATAACGGTCTTACGGCGGGGGCAAAATCAGGCTTATTGTAATTAATACACTGCATCAGATCTGATGCGAGTGCTTTTTCACCCATTTCGGTCGAGTTTCAGGTCTCGACAGAACTAAAAAGTTTGTTCAAAATATCGTTTCACAAAAAATTTCTCTTTAGAACCCGAGTCATGAAAATGTGATTTAGTGAGTCATTATAGTCGGGTCAGACTTAGAAAATAAACTATAACACTACCAGGAGTAACTAATATACTACCAGTAGTAACAACACTACCAGGAGTAACTACAACACTACCAGGAGTAACTAATACCCTACCAGGAATAACTATAATTACATTATCGAAATTATAAATGTTTTACAATTATAAATATGTTTTCACTCAACAATTAGATGGTGATTAGCTAAATAGACTTATGCATGGTAGAGATTATTCAATGTGATTAGTACTTATACGACCTTAAATTAAATAGGTTGCATTCGACGATTTGCGTGACGCATTATTTGTGATACACTTGGCATTTGCTCACTCAAGGTGAGTTCATAGCCCCACGTTTTACATGCTTTTGTTTTACAAAGTTTTTGGGGTGAAAAACATGCAATGCTTTACAATTGGACACAAGTGGTTAAGTTTCATGTTATGATTACGTGTTGCCTAAGTAGCGATAACCCATATCTGAGCCCATTATCATGAACTGTCAATTACTGGACTGTGAGCGCGAATGTTATGAATAGATCTATTGGGTTTGACAACCCCGTTCGGGTGATTAGCTATCACTGGACAAACGAACGTATACCATGTCGAATATAGGATGTTGCGGGTTAGAACATCACCACGGGCAATGTAGTCACGGCCATTATTTGTATTCATAACACGCAAGCTTCAGTTGTCATGAGCTTAGAGCAACGAATTAACTTTATATGGATGTCTCATCTGTTGCATTATCATACACTTGGGAAATCTTGTGGTCCTACAATATATGATTTATCAAACCTATGAATTCACCAACATTATTGTTGACATTTTAAAGCAATGTTTTTCAGGGGATCAGTAAGCACGAGGTGCAAGGGATACATTGGTGGTTTTGATTGGGATATCATGCATTAAAGATTTTGTCGCATTACATTTTGTATAACTGTATGGGCTAGAAATCTTTGTACTTTTTTTTTGGGGAAAACAAGGGTTGGGGGACAAGTGAAGCTTCGCTTATGTAACAAATACTTTTGTTAGAATCAATGAGTAACAATTTTCAAACGACTTTTTGGTCGTTCTATATACATCTTGTGTTATTGATCTATGAAGTAACACTCCTTCACCCTTATTCCGCTGCGACCCACTTTGGGGGTGTTACAACATTTCCACTATTTCCTACCCTTTTGGCACAGATTTTTTCAGTCTTTCCTTCTCTTCTAAATCCTCACTACATCCTCTCTACAACTTTGATCATTTGACTTGTTAACTCTTGTTTTTAAATGTGATCCAATCTTCTATCATTTCCTTCTTCCCTCAAGTGCAAGAGAAGAACTTTCGTCATCGTCAAGATACGAAGTTATGTAGTCTAGTTAGTCCATTTCTAACATTTGTTACATATAGATCGAGTCCATGTCTTTCATTCTTGTGTAGTTGTGGAGATCCGGATAGTGTATAAATCCAGAAGTGTTGATGGTGTGTCGGTTAGTATTTTGGTCCTCAAAATACAAGTGCGGGTGGTAGATTGGTTCTAGCTAAGCTTAGGCCTCGACATCTAGCTTACTGTCGGAAAATAATGTAAGCGACACTGTTTATGTGTTTAGGCCTTAAAACACAAGGTTTGGTTATGTTGGACCATAAAACATAACAGGTTTGGTTGTACCTGAAGAAGGACTCGACATCTAGCTTAGTGTCAGAAAATAATTTAAGAAACTTGTATGGTTTTTCGCTGAAAAAGACGTTAACTAGTGAATTAACTCCCAAGTTGGGTACTTAGGGAGTGGAGAAGGGTGAAAAGGAGCTTCATTACCAAACCACTATAAATCATCGTGTCCAGTTTGCATTCCTTTTACTTATCTCTTTACGCTTTTATTTACATTTATCGCTTTACTTTTATATTTGCATTGTGTTCATGATTGTGTGGATAGTTGTGTATATTGTGTTAATTATGATTGTGTAATACTTTATAGTTAATTATGGTTGAGCTTGTATTGTTAAGATATGCACTATTGTTGTAAATCTATTATCGACACTTCTCATATTACGTCCAACTTGATTGGAGATTTGATACAAAAGATTTAAAGCTTTTAAACGGAAACATATTCACCCCCTCTATGTATTCCACAAAAAGTTTCCAAGTAAATTAAAGTTATTCACTTTTTGAAGGCATTCTAATTCTCCCCATATTGGCAATTCGTGGAATTTTAAATTCCTTTATTTGGAATACCAATCATAGTATTTGAAGAAAATTAAAATTTAAATGCCATGAAATGCCCATAAAATACCTTAACCAAACGTACCCTTAGTCTATTGTTAAATCCATAGAGTTATAGTATAACAACCTGCAATTTTCATCAATGTAAATATCTATCTATTAAATTAGATGCAATGTAATATCCATCTATTATAAATATATCAACTTCTTACAGGGAATTTTTTTGCTTTATCTTATTATGCAACGTAACTTGCATCTCTAAAGTAAACGAGCTCATGCAACCTCTATCAATACCATCTATATCTATGTTTATATCATGTAAGCATCCTAATATATCAAGTATATATATCCTAATATCATTTTTACTAAGTACATTATCCATTTAACGTACTTTTCAAAACGTTATTTCAAAAATAAGCATTAAACATAAACGTTTACATCAAAACCCTAAATATATGTAATGTATACATATAAAATGAATGTGCAAGCCTTCAAGAATGTGTACAAGTATACAATGCACCACATTTGAATAACGTTTCCCTCTAAGTCAATGTATAACTCATTTAAGCTCAATGTATAAGTTAATAATGCCTAAAAACCTAATTAGGTCATTCAAGCTCCTAAACCATGTTTAAACTTTACACCACTTTAACACAAGGTACAAGCACTTAATTCATGACTTTTAAACCTTAAACATAAACCCTAATTCATCATAAACCCTAATCTAAAACCCTAACCCCTAAAAACAAAACCCTAAACCCTAATTTCACTTTTAACTAAAAACTAAACCCTAAACCTAAAACTAAGCCCTAAACCTTAATCCTAAGCCCTAATCTCAATCCTAACACTAATCATAAACCTTAATCTACCCTTAATCCTAACCCTAATCTACATTTTAAAACCCTAAACCCTAACCCAAAAGAAAAACCAACCCGACACCATTTTCTTTCCATTTTAACCCATTTTTACACCTAAGCAAGCAACCAAGCACCTCAAGCACCTTTATGACTCACCAAGCAGTTACCCAAGTAGCTTACAAGCACCTCTATCACCTCCTTGTAAGCTACTTGAAAACAAAACACCTCTCGCCGTGGCCTCCAAACAACTCTCCAACACTTCATGGCTAGGTTCCAGCTTATAAGACTCACCCTACTAGCCCCTCTTAGTCACCTTAACTAGCCTTGACACTTATCAAACTTAAAACTTAATCACTAAGGGTGTTTTTACCCTAGAAATAGCCGAAACATACACCCTTTTCATTTCATCCCACACATCTCATCTCATACCCTCAAATGGAATTCTAGCCTTCCATAAAAGCAATAAAAGATCAAGAGAAGTCCCTAATCTCATAATAGAAACCAATAATCAAGAAAAACGAAGCCTTGAAGTCATTACTAGGTGTACAAACCTGAAAACCCTATTTCAACCCATTTTAGCTCAAGTTGTGTGACGAGGCCGTTACTTTTACTTAATATACTGAACTTCCTCGCCCGGGTAGATAACATCGTACTACCATACATACACATTTCTCTTGATATACTTTTGCCATCTATCAGATTTCCCCTTTTAAGGTGAGTTCATAGCCTCACTTTTAAATCTCTTAAATGTTTTCATAAACCCGTGAGGGGGATACATGCTATAAACTATGAATACAAGTGCTTTCCAAAATGTATGTTATCTTGATATATTATTGATTGTGATCTAAGTCCCTTTATGCCAAAAGACCCCACTATCATGAACCATTAATCACTTGCGAGTGAACGCGAATATTGTAGATAGATCTATCGGGATTGACAAATCTCGTTTGTGTTAGCCGGATAGGTAACCAAATGCATTATATTTGAATCTCATAGGTATATGGCAATTACCTACACTGGGGGCCATTATCATTATATATATCATTATTGATATATACACAAGTCAGTTTGTGTGCCATGAGCTTAGACGCGATAATACACTATTAATACTGTTTTCTATAATAATTGTACTCATTGCAATTATTACACTTATGGGTGTATAACAACATAACCTACTATTGAACTTGTATTCACACTATTTATTATAATCCTATGAATTTCACTCAACCATTGTGTTGACCTTTTTAACATGTTTATCTTAGGTAATTGAGCAAACTATGGCACGGACTTGAAGATGGCTAAACTGTTATCATTCAACTTTATGTTTTCCTTTAGATTTTGGGACCTCTGTTTGTAAAAACTCTGATGAATAAATGAATGATAACAGCTTTTTCTAAAAATGTCTCTTTATGAGTCATTTTCTATGATTATGACTGTTGTACTATGAAGTAATACCCCAGAATAGATTCCGCTGCTATATGTATCAAAATGGGGGTGTTACATCGCTGCATGATGAGGTGTCATTTTATACACTTTCGGGGGTCATTTAACCCCCAGAATCATGCAAATATCCTCATATACCATGCTTAATCATTTCTTTTTGTGATTTTAGCATTTAGAAGGCATTTGGAGGAAATACACATGACTTAGACTCAATTTAGGAAGACACGAAGATCGATGAAGAATTGGTTTACAGGCCGTGGAGACGCCGTCACAATTTCTTGTGAGACGTCAAAGTATTCAAGGGACGACGTCAAGACTTTTATCGATGACGTCAAAGTAGCCGACTCAAAGAAGCCGAAAGATGATTCTATGGGTTGACAATGTCACGATTAACAAGCGACGATGTCACGATTATTTTCCTATATGTACAGCCCTTATTTTCTAGGTTTAAGTGTGGAAAACTTTGGGGAACGATTTTATACTTAATAGTAGCAGTTCTTAGATGATTTTTAGGGTTTCTAACCCTAATGTACTATCATTACTCTATGTTCTATTGAAGTAAAGTTCCTTTATCTCTTTAATATTTCAATATGTCTATGTATTGTTTGATTAATTATTCTTCGCTTTCAATAAACATGCTT
>BQNB010205658.1:0-10601 GCA_026074375.1 Tanacetum coccineum | reverse complement strand
TAGTTTTTCGTATAAATAGCATAGTGTAGCTTATTTGTACCTTTGGTCGAATTTTGTTAGAGTCAAAAGCTTATTAACAAGTTTGTACCATTTTAATATTGTCATTTTAATACATTGTCATTTAAATTTCTGTCTTTTAAATATTTGCATTGTAATTCTTTTAAGTTAATGAAATTTTTTGTTTTTTCTTTAAATACTTGTCATTTAAGTTAAATTGTCTTTAAATACTGCTATATAAGCCTTTTTATAAGCTTTTGAGTTATTAGAAGCTTATATAAAGTTTGTGTAACTTTCTATCTAAAAAATCAAGAAAAATCACAAAAAGCTCACCCCTCAAATTACCTCAGCAATATTGGATGATAAGCTAGCCTTGGAAGAGCTTATAGACCCCACTAGCTTGTTTCTGACAAGCTAGAGCTTGTAGATCATCTTTATTTGCCCTGTTTTGAGTAAGGGTACTTGTGAGTTTTTCTTATTTTTCCATTTTTTTGCTTTTTACTATTCAAGTGCTTATTATTGCTTATTTCCTGCTTTTCATTGCTTATTTATGTTTTGTTATGCTTATTTATGCTTTGTTATTGCTTTAATATCCTTGGTTTGAGTTTTTGTGCAAATCTGTCATTTATAGGCTTTTAGTGCTTATTTACCTATTTGCTTATTTAGTACTTATTGTTGTGTACATTGTGTTTATTTTTGCTTAATCTTGTTTGTTAATCAGTTGTTTTCATTTACCTAGCCTTAACTCTTTTAAAAACAGTTTAAAAAGTCACTTTGAAAAGATAAAGGGGTGTTTGTGTCAAGGGTGTAAAAAGGGTCAATATGTGTAAAAAACACTTTGGGTCATTTGGCTATCTTTGACAGCCCCTTGTAAGTTGTTATTAATCAGTTTTTCAAAGTTTTTAATTTTAAAAGTTGTTTTTATGCTTTTTCTAAAGTTGTCTTTGAAACTGTGGTTCAAATCAGTGGTATATGAGCTTATTTGATTAAGCTTGTAAAACCAAGTTTTAAAACTAGTTTTAGTGTCCCTTTTAGTGTCTAAATAGAGTAGTCCAAGTCTCTCTTAAGTCTACTTAGTTTTGCTCATAATCTGTCAAGTTTTTTAAGTCAATTTTTTTGTTTTCAAAAGCCCTTTTTCATTTCCAAATTTTAGTGTCTTAAAATTGTTTTTAGCTTTCAAATTTTTGAGCATAAGCTCGTTAGGGGTTAGTCTCCATCTGTTTTAACTTGTTTTTCAATTTGGAACTTATTTTCTTGTTTTTTTTGGCCTGCTTATGCCAGTCTGTCTTTTAGAAAAAACTAAAAAAATAGCAATCTTTGTGTCCTGCACTTTTCATAAGCTCTTTTAGTAGCTCATTTGATTTTCAAACTTTGTTTTCTTTGCTATTTTAGAAAGCCCCTTGGCCCATCTTTAAGCTAGTATAAGCCCCATTCCCATAAGGATCCTCTAAGGGCTTAAAAATTAAGCCCAAAAAGTGCCCCCTTAGGTTGTTTATTGACAGTTTTTGCCTTTTAGCTTATTTGCTCTTTTTGAACTTATGGCTTATTGTATTTGCTTATTTTGTGTTTAAATTTGCGTATTAGTTAAGTTGTAATCTCTTTTAGCTTATTGACTTTAGGTTAGATCTTAATTGCTTTTTAGTTTAAATTTTTTTAAGTGTTCAAGCCTTTTAGAGATTCTGTCCTTTTTGCTTATTGTTTGTTTCATTTCCTTGGCTTATTTTTGTGCAAAGTGCTAATTAGGTGTAGTTGATTAACTGTTTTTGCCTATCTTTCTTTTTCACCTGCTTATTTATGGTTAAAATAGCCCAACAGTTAGCTCTTTTAGGACTTAGTGTAAAAAGCCATATCTGTCATTTTCTTTTGCTTATTTCGTGCTTATTTTTAAGTTTTAAAAAAAAATCCTTTATTAAAGTTGGTAGTTTACAGCTTATTTATAAGCTGTATTAAAAGTTAAAAAAAAAGCAAAAAGGGGAAGGTAGAAGTCCAAGGTGAGCACTAGGCTCGAACCCAGGACCTCAACATAAAGTCCCTCAACCCTTTATAACACACAACTTAACCCAGCTGCGACCCTTAGGGACTTTTTCGTTATAGTCCCAAGTGGCTTGGTATTTAAGCCCTTTTTGGCCCATTAAGCTTATAAGCAGTTTTGATTTTTTAACAGCTTATTTTGATAAGCTGTTTTGCCTAGCTTATTTTTCTTAGGATTGTCATAGTTTAAGCTATTTTTCAGAATTTTTTCAGATTTTTTATAAATCGTTTAGTATTTTTTATATTTAATTTTTGTTAAAATCGTTTTTAATTCATAAAAAATTATTAAAAAGTCAAAAAAATATAATTCTTTTTTTAAAAAATTTCTTTTATCATTTAGCACCTAGGAAAATTAAATTTGCTTTCGTAGGGTTAAAATTTCTCATTTTGGTTTTTTAAAGAACTGTTTTCAAGACACAGTTTTGTTCTCGTTTTTAGGTTTTAATCACTTTTAGCTTTCGTTTTTAGGTTTTCTTTAATCGTTTTTGCACTTTAATTGTAGAAAGTAGAAAACCAACTCCAAAAATCTTTAACGATTCAAAAACGCGATCACGAACGTTCTCGATTATCAATTCGCACCTCGTTGGAAGACGACCCGGGGGATTTTTGATATTGCTTTGGTCAAAAGCAATTGATTTGAATATCTTGGAATTCTTATTATACTATATTATAATTGAATTATAATCTAACCCTTAAAAGTTGGTTATCAATTTTTGGCGCCGTTGCCGAGGAGGTGTGTACGATTATCGTGAACGCTTGAAGATTAGTTTTTGGATTTGTGAATATTTTCTTAAAAACCCAAAAATATTTTATTTCCAATTATTGTGAATATTAAGTAATCAAAAATACCATAATAAGTTCCAAATCAAAAAATTTAAAACTTGCCTTTGTGTCACTTGTTAAGTACAGCTCACCTTTAGAAGTTTAACAAACTCTAAGAGGGGTATAAGTAGGGTTGTTCCGAGGAACTACGACCCGAAAGGATCCGCTCCTTTGTGCGTTTTTCTTTTAAAGAGCTACCGTAAAGCAAGTTGATTATTGGTTTAAGTTCTTCGGTCTTAAAATAAATTGTTAATTAATCTCGAAAATCCAAAAATATTCTCCGTAACCTCAAACTCCATTTAATTCTTTCTCTTATCCTCTAATTTGTTTAATTCTAATGACTTCATTCGAACAAGACGAGTGTATGGGGTGTGGACACCCGTGTATTGGCTTTTATTGTTATCCATGTACGTGCCAGCAGTGTGGTTTCAGTCTTAGTAATGGAACTTGTATAAACTGCACTTTTGGAGACGGAAAACCGGTCACTTGTTGCGAGTGTGAAAGCCCGTTAAATGATGAATTTTGTGTCACACCCCCAAACTGGGCCTAGACGGAATACGTGTCCGAGGGCGTGACGTCATAACAATCCGATCACAAAGCAATAAAGAACGACCACTAATCATGGACGTTTGAAAAAGTTTACTCGTTGCATGAATTAAAATAGATTTAAGTTTTACAGCCCATAATGATTAAGTTAAAAGTAGCGGAAGCATAACAGGGTTTTGATAAAGACAACGAGTAAATAATAGATAAGTCTTGAAATTGGCGAAGTCACATAACACATAGACTCCACATAGCATCAAGAATCAATCCAAGCTAAGCACCTGAGAAAACATTTTTAAAAGTCAACATAATGTTGGTGAAATTCATCAAGGTTTTAAGATTGTAAAAGAGTGTAACCACAAGATTTCAAAACGTATGTGACTACTATAACGAATACAACATCACATAAAAAGTATTTATTGTTGCACTAAGCTCATGACACCGAAGCTAATTAAGTCAACAGGGCATGCTACATCCTGTTGCAAAGTATTCCTGCCCTAAGCCGGTGTCCCAAACCAAAGACCACCATAAAGTATAATCGACATGACATATATCCGTTTGTTCTTCGTTAAGTGGAACCAAAGCGGATAGGGATAATTAGTCCCAATAGATCTATCTATTCACTCGCGCTCCCTCAACCGGTCCTCCGGTCGAGAAATTAACAGTTCATGATAAGTTGGGCAGTAGTAGGTTTGTAAGCTACTTAGGCAACACATAAACAAGTAAAACTCACGTAAAGAACTTGTGTCCAATTTAAAAGCAAACAATGTTTCTCACCCCAATAGTATAAAGCGTTTGTAAATCAGTAAAAATGTGGGGCTATGAACTCACCTTAGCAAGGGTAAGCGATAACCACAACAGATGATGAAGATATAAGGAGGTCTAGCCGCGACCTAGAGTAAGTATGGGTATGACTTAGCATTTATCAAAGAAACAAGTAAAGCATCCATGTTTATCATTTAAAGCATCCAAGTGTGTTTGCGTTTTAATAATAAAAGCTACGTCTTAGTTAAATCCCGACACTTGTAAAAAGTTACTATTTTTAGAAACTTTCCTTTTTAGGAAACTTTTTAGTTTCAAAACGTTAATAGCGTCCCCTATTTTCTTAAGTTTCCATATTTTACAAATCGCTTAAACAATTCTAAACCGCCTACTCCTTATGTTTAAATCGCCTAAAATGTCCGTTTCGTACTATTTTTAATAATCCTACTTTTTATTAAGTTCGGCATTTCAAATAACCTTTCAAGACATTTCTAGTTGTTCTAACTAATTACCTAGCATTTCTATATGTTTCGCTCGCATTTAAAACATCCAAAATCGTCCGAAAGTGCCCGAAACCCCCTTTTATAATTCCCATCAGCCCACATTATTTAGAGTTTCTCTTAAAAACCTATTTTTCCGATTTGTGGTAAAAATGTCTCTCGTTATTGACTTTTAGGCTAAGCGGTTGCCAACATTATAGTAAAATCTCATTCCGGACAACTTTCGTGTTTTATACTTTGGCCGATTCGGACCCGAAGGGTTCCGAATCGCCCGTTTTAGCTGCTGATCTGGTCTTTGCATTTTCCCATTTCGCCGAAAAATGTTTCAAGTTTCATTTGGTCATAACTTGGCCGTTTTAAGTCCGATTTTAAAGTGTGATATATGAAAAATTATCTATTCGAAACGAGCTCTTCGAAAACTACTTTTACGCCTAATGAAAACATTTTTAAGTCGCTCAAACCCTCAAAACAAAATCGGGACAGCAAGTATGGTTTGCCGAAATACGACCAAAAATCAACCCAACTCGCATATTAGTGCCTAATCTAGTTCAACCTTTATTTACAACTAATCCACCACAAAACTAACCTTAAACCAACCTAATCTCTATTGTTGCAACTCTCATCCACTCTCAATCTCCGCCAAGACATATTATAATAACATAAACATAAAGCTTTAGGTCAAAAGACTTCCAACATATTCTAAAGAAGAACAAAAATAAAAATTTTTTTAGGGTTTTAAAAAACTTTCTTTTGTAAAATCATCACAAACACTTGGATCTTTAGACATAAACATAGATCTATAACAAGATTCATAACAACATCAAAATATTACAAGATGGGTCAAGAAATACTCACAAGAAAGTAAGCAAAAGATGTAGACACAAGATCTTGCAAAAACCCACTTATAAAACTTGAAACCCAAATTTTATGATTCTTGAAAACCCTTAAAAACAACCAACTAACACTTGGATCTACCTTAGATAACCTTAGAAATGAGTTTAGAATACTTGGATCTTGCTAGAAATCAAAAGTTATGGAAGTGTATGGGTGTGTAGGTTGTGCCGTGAGATAGGAGAGGAGGGGGAGAGAGTTGTGTGTTTTTGTTGGTGACTAGAAATGATAAGGAACCCTAAGTGTGAGATAAGTGTTATATTTATAGTCCATATGCTAGGGTTTTAAGGTTCAAATGGTGCACAAGTGACCAACACACACCAAGAGTGTGTGTGTTGGGTGGTTCGGCCAAGAATGGCTCACAAAGGACCAAGATGGTTCAATTTTCTAGCCAAGGTTCAAGTGATGGTTATGGTTCAATGTTTGCTAGTCAAATGTGTAAGAGTGTGTAAGTAAACACATGATGTGTAAGAGTCTTGCATGCATGCATGATTCTAGGATACAAAACTGTCTCTTTCTGACACTAGTATGGGCAATATTTTCAAATTTTGAGTAGTGGTTTAAGGATGATTAATTTCATACTAAGAGTATTTTGGCTTTGCTTTATACATCTTTAATGTATGGGAATAAGGGTGAACGAAATTTTTATGCTTATGGTATAATATTATCGATAACTTGAGTTTACACGAAAAGATTTCGAGTTTCCGGGGTTCCGTTTGGTCAAAAACGCGGAAAACGCAATTTAAAGGATAAGACCTTAAAATTAATATCGGTAGTGATTAAAAATCGCGAAACACTCAGGAAAGCTAAAATATCTTATGTTAAGCCTAAATTAATTTATTATCGATGTCGGAGCGCGTCCGACGACGTTTTTCAGTTTCTACGCAGTCTAGTTCCTCGGTAAATTGTCAGATTTAAACGTAACGAATAAAATTGAAAGTAGATGACCGGAGTGGGTCGGAATACTAACCGGGAATTTATAGGGTGTGACATTTTGTTTGTTTTGCAATTCGAGAGCTGGAAATTCATCCGCTTATGATCCAAATCCGAATTCGTACAACGATTCTCTGAACTTTTTCGACTACACTCCACAACCCCAGTACGATACGTATTTTTGTGAGTTATGTGGGAACGATGCTCACTATGGTTATGATTGTCCGCCTCAGGTCCCGTTTGTCTACAATCTGGACCCGTGTTTTAATCAAAACTTTGATTATTTTCCACAAACTTCACCTAATTTTCAATGTGATCAATTAATCTTCAATGAGCCTAAATTTGTTACAACTTCGGGGGACTCAAATACATATATCAATTCAACAGAAGAAATATTACGAACCTAATCCGAGTAATGAATCAAATTAAATCGGTTTGACAAATTGAACCCCCGCAGATTCCCGTCAATCATACACCACCTCAAGAGATGAGTATCCAAGATATGAAGGATCTGAAGCAGCAGTATTAAGATGAAATGAAAACTTTAATTAATGAAAAGGATTATCGTAGTGGGAGAATTGATATTGAGATTAAGATTAATGAGCTTAAGGAAAATTTCAATGAAATAGTATTGAAATTAATCAAAAGAAAAAGCTTCAGCAACTAAGCAGGTTAGCTAATCTTAGTACTTATCCTACGCGACATTTCAACTCATTTTGCTACGACGATGATGATGACGAGGAATATACTATTGCAATCACACCCGAGAAGCCCGTTGATTTTCTCATAATGGAGGATGAGCATCTTGACACTATTCTGGAAACGGAATCGGACGAATTCATAAAGTATAATGTTGAGAACCTTGTCCTAACCCCAAGTGAGTCCGAGGATTTCTCCGATATCGAAAGTGAGCGTGATGTGCCCGATTGCGATGATTCTCAAACGACAAATTTTTCAACGTTTTCTAATTCTCTCTTTGACGATTCTACCTCTAGTGACGACGAGTCAAGTCATGAGGAGATTATTCACGAAATGAGTTTTGAAACTTATTCGAGCCCTCTTTTTGATCTTGACGAGGAAATCATTTCTAGTGAGTTTAATCCGATTCATAATGAAGACCTCGATTCTACGCCGAAAGATGTTCGTTTTGATGCCAAGTCTTATCTTCTTGAATCATTAGTCAATCTTGATACCTTGATGGCTTCCCCTCCTAAGATTGATTTTCTTCTCGATGAGTTCGCCGATGAACTCACTCATCTCCAATCAATTCCACCGGGAATTGATAATATCAACCTTGATCCGGAGGGTGATATTTTGTTTTTAGAAAGTTTGCTTTACGATAACTCTTCTCCCCAACCATTGGAAGCTTTTCAAGACAATTCTAATACTATCATCGAGTCTCTTCCCACATTTTCTATACCCGTTAAGGAAGTGACTCTCTTAGGGAAGAGATCGATATATTTTCCGGTCCGGATGACTCAATACCACCGGGTATTGAGAGTGATGATTTCGACTCGGAAGATGACAATAATTCTACTTCCCTTCCCGAGTTCGATTCATTTCATGTTGATTATCCCGATTCGGGAGATTCAACCATTAATGTGGTGGAAGAGACATCCCCGTGATAAGAAAGAAATAGAAGAATACGAAAAACAATGGAAAGAAAAAAAAGAGAGAAAAGAAGAAACAGGGGATGTGCCTAATATTTTGCCCACCCATCCCGCCCTTCTTATGGATTTCGACTTCATTCCTTCTCATAATGATCTCGGATCCGATCCTGATGTTTCTTCTCCTTCCGGAGATAGAAACAAGATTTACGATCCGGGGATATGCATTGAAGTCGAATCCACGAGATTTCTTGCTCCTCTTTCCCCCGTGATTGATACTTTACTTCCATTTTCATCCAAAAATGAAGACAAAGTTTTCAATCACGGTGTTCTTTCTATAAGAGAAATCTCCTCCTTCTTCATCACATCGGGGCTTGAAAGCTTTCCAGCTTTCTCTTGAAAGCCCGATGATGATTCATGGAGACAACACTCCTAATTTGGGTGTTCGTCATCCACATTTCTATCCCCCTTGACAAGCTCAAGTATGGGGGGATCGGGTCAAGCTAAGTGACCTAAAACAAGCACTTCGTGGGTGGCAACCCATGCTTATCCTAGTATAATCGTAGTAGTAGTAGTAGTTAAGTAGTAATGAATAAGTGTTGTTGTGAGGATGCTCGCCTTTTCCTTTTCCGTGTTTTGTGTTTTGTTGTAATGTCCAGGATGTCCTGGATTTTTGAAGCCTCTCGTGCTCGTGGTTTTTGTCCTTCGATCACTCGAGCTTCACATCCTCAGCTTCATTTTGGGAATCCGATATCCAAATCTTATCGACTAACGTTTATCTTTAAGCATACTTAATAAACGGCTTAGGATTTACGTAGAGACCCTTCTTAAAACATTGAGGACAATGTTTAATTCTAGTATGGGGGGGATCTATCGATTTGATTGTGCCTGCAGTCGTTGTTTTCGCGTAATCCCGTTTTTACCACCAAAATTTCAAAAAAATAAAAATTTAAAATTTTTTAAATAATATAATAAGTGTTTTGTCACAATTTTGACTTTCCTGCTGGGTAGAATAAGAATAAATTTTGACTCGATCGAGCGTGTTGAGCTCTAGCTTGTTCCTTAACTTTTAGACTAAGCGTTCGCGGATCTTCGCGAAGAACGAAAAATGATAGAGTTAATTATGAGTTGGATGCTAAACAAGGATTATTTGGAAATCTTAAGAGCTCATGTATGTAATTTGTGGCTTTTTCTCCTATAAGCTTCTAACCAGACTAATAATACGTGCTATTTTTGAAAATTAAACTTAAATCAACAATTTTTGAAGTATAGTCGATATCAATAATTTTAGTTCAAATTTATACTTAAATTTTCTAAAACGAAATTTTCTCTATATCATGGTATTATATGCAAAAAAAAATTGCATTGTAAATTTCTGTCTTTTAAATATTTGCATTGTAATTCTTTTAAGTTAATGAAATTTTCTGTTTTTCTTTAAATACTTGTCATTTAAGTTAAATTGTCTTCAAATACTGTTATATAAGCCTTTTTATAAGCTTTTGAGCTGTAAGAAGCTTATATAAAGTTTGTGTAACTTTCTGTCTAAAAAATTAAGAAAAATCACAAAAAGCTCACCCCTCAAATTACCTCAGCAATATTGGATGATAAGCTAGCCTTGGAAGAGCTTATAGACCCCACTAGCTTGTTTTTGACAAGCTAAAGCTTGTAGATCATCTTTATTTGCCCTGTTTTGAGCAAGGGTACTTGTGAGTTTTTCGTATTCTTCCATTTTTTGCTTTTTACTATTCAAGTGCTTATTATTGCTTACTTCCTGCTTTTCATTACTTATTTATGTTTTGTTATGCTTATTTATGCTTTGTTATTGCTTTAATATCCTTGGTTTGAGTTTTTTTATGCAAATCTGTCATTTATATGCTTTTAGTGCTTTTTTACCTATTTGCTTATTTAGTGCTTATTGTTGTGTGCATTGTGTTTATTTTTGCTTAATCTTGTTTGTTAATCAGCTGTTTTCATTTACCTAGCCTTAACTCTTTTAAAAAAACAGTTTAAAAGGTCTATTTGAAAAGATAAAGGGGTGTTTGGGTCAAGGGTAAAAGTGGGTCATATTGGGTTAAAAATCCTTTTGGGTCACTTGGTCTCTTTTGGCCAGCCTTATTAAGCTGTTTTTAAGGAATTTTAAGCTCTTCAAGCTGTTTTGAAGTTTTTCTACAAGATGCTTAAAAATTGTGGTGACAAACAGTTGTCAAGAGTTTATTAGATTAAAGTCTTTCAAACCTGTTTTTGAAACTTGTTTTTGTGTCTTTTTATGTGTGAAATGCAGTAGTATTAGTTTCATTTAGTTTACTTTGTGTAGTCAAAATCTGTCAACCTTTCTTTTTGTCACGTCATTTTCTAGTTTTTTAAGTCCTTTTTCATTTTCCAAATTTAGTTAGTAAAAATTGTTTTTAGACTTTTAAACTCGGAGCATAAGCTCATTTGTTGGTATTCTCCATCTGTTTTAACTTGGATTTGAATTTGAGCTTATTTTCTAGCTTATTCATAGGGTTGCATAAGC
>BQNB010205654.1:0-10601 GCA_026074375.1 Tanacetum coccineum | reverse complement strand
GGAGTACCTTATCACCCTTTTCATAATTAGTCGGTGCTTTTTATCCGTTTGTCATGCCATCTTTTTGTCCGTTCCTTATAGGAGATAGAGTTTTCATAAGCATCGAGCCTCATTTCGTCCAGCTCACTGATTCGTAAGAAATGGTTATCCCCAGCATTCGTAAGGTCCAGGTTGCAGTTCTTAATGGTGAGACAACCGTGATCAGACCGAGTTAGTTTAACCGTTAAGTGTTAACATATCCAGTGTTATGAGTTTTAAGTTATGTGCGTAAGTCGGTTTGGTGGTTTATGTGGTTTGTTATATGTGTTATTATATGAGTTTGTGATTGTGGAAATAAATAATTTAGTCATTTCATTTCGTATGTGATGGTGAATTCAGAAGTATAGTGATTTTTATTATTTTATCGTCGGTAAAATTAATGAAGTGTGAATCATTAATTTAGAGTTGAGATTATTTAGTTAATTGAGATTTTATAATTTATTTATGAAATAATAAGTAAATAATAATTTGGGGAAAATAAGAATAAGAAGTGTAAGTGTTTTATTTTAAGTTATGTATTTATTTAAGTATTTAAGGTAAATAAGTAGTAAATAGTTTTGTATTTAAAAAAATATATAAAAAATACATATATATATGATACAAATTTCACAATTAGAAAAAAAGATATATAATTAAGGGTGTTTGTGGTCGGTTTTAAAGAAAGCAAAAATAGGAAACAAAGGTCCTAAGTCTAATTGGAAATGATTGGTAATTATTTAAACTTTCTTTGTAAACCTTGTAAATACCAAAACCCTTCCTCTCTCCCCTTTTTCATTTTGATCGGACGCCAAAGGAACAAGAGAAAAAAAAAATATTTTTTTTCGAACAAAGATCAAGAAGGTGAAATTCGTGTGTAATCAAGTAAAGGTTTAGGTATGTTTTCAATTAAGTTTTTGTTTAATCTTTTTATAATTAGTAACATTAATTATGGATAAATTAGGGTTGTTAATTTTCTATAATTAAGTGATAATAATATGTATGGGAGTGATCATGGTTTGATTAGACGCTTATTGGTGTAATTGGTTATCTGTAATTAATGATGTTATGATCATGCTAGTGCGTTTAGGGTTTGATTAGGATCATATTGGTGCAAACGATTAGGATTAGATCGCGTTAATTTGTGAATTAGGGTTTGGCAGATTTTAAGGAGAGTCTAGTTTCCAAAAGGTCCGACCCCGAAAGGTTTTGAGGTCGAGAAGTTAGTCAAATAATTTTTGCAAGAAAAGTTGTCAAAACAGTAAATTCGAGTCAGATTTGGGTCTGATTTCAGGGAGTAAAACCCCTACTTAAAAGTGGAATTAAGGTTAGCCAAAAATCATAGGTCATATTTTATGTGTTTATTAAATCCAGCTCAAAGCACAAGTCTTAATTCATTGTCTAAGTATTTTTAGGAAAATCAAACTTTTTGGTGTGCGTTCAGATCCGAATTTAGGTACTTTGTGATGTTGAATTTTTATAAAATAGTTAGGCTCAATATTTTTTTTTAAAATAACAGTAGTTCATAACCCATTGAAAAGGTAAGGAATGAAAGAGGAAAAATTAATTTGATGATTTAGTATTTTATTTGTGGTCATAAAGTGACTACAAAATTCTGCTAAAAATTTAGAAAACAAGAATAAATGATTAAAGGTATTTAGAGTATAAGTAAGTTATGAGAAGTATGGTAAAGGGTTTATAATCATAATATAAACTTATTAGTCCATCAATTGATTGTTACATCGTCTTGGGCATTTAGCCTAATCGCGTGTAACATAGGTTTTATTTGTGTTTAGTTGATTTCAAGGATATTGTGAAGTAGTTGTGCATCAGGTGAGTTTCATAGTCTCTCTTTTTACATTATTTTTAAATTGGGATGATAAAAGAACATGATGCAAGAAGGTTTTGAAATGTTTTAATTGCTCTGAAGTAGTTGTATATCAGGTGAGTATCATAGTCTCTCTTTTTACATTGTTTTTAAATGGGATGGAAATGATGCAAATGGTTTTGAAATGTTTTAAGTTGTTGTGATTATGTGTTTTAATTTGAGTATGGACATTTTGTGACTGTTACATGACTTGATGTTACATGTTGATTGTGATTTACGTACATGTTCTATATTTGGCATGTCAAGTGTTGTTGAATGGATCGGATGAGTACGCCTACTCAGTTTTGGAATAGATCAGATGGGTATGCCTATCCAGTATTGGAATGGATCGGATGGGTATGCCTACCCAGTTTTTGGTTTGTTGATATGATGTTTTGGATTGCATGTTAACATAAGTTCATGATAGTTCATAATTGTCCTACATTGCTTTTATTAATCACAGTAATTGATTGAAAGTTTGAATTATGTGTCGTAAACCTATGATTCTCACCAACCTTTGTGTTGACGTTTTTAAGCATCATTTTCAGGTCAGCATCATGAGGATCTTAAGAATAAGAGGATTGGCTAGAGAGACCATAGGCTGCTTGCGGAGTTTAAATCTCCTAGTTTATTTCTTGCATGAATGAATATTGAATGTTTTTTAGTTGGATTGCTTAGGTTTATTTTGGATGTTTTGCATGTCTTGGTATTGATGTGAACCCCTTTCGGAGATGATTTATTTTCTAAAATCCTAAAAGCGAGCAAATTAAAGGACAATTAAACTTAACTTTAATAACGTGAAATTGAACTTTAACTAAAAACGCAAAACGAGAACCCTAAACGGTGATTAAAAACCCTAAATTTCCAAAATTAAACCTAAAATGAAATTTTCACTTTTAACATACTCTAATTGACTAAAAAGTAAGTTTAAAGAAAACTAGAACAAAAACGGAGTTGAAATGAGCTTAAAACACGAAAAACGAGAACGGAAACGAATCCCGTTCTTTAAAAATTGAAATTTTGCAAATTAAACCCTACGGAAACAAAACTATTTTTCCTAGAAACTATATGATAAAAGAAAATTTTCTAAAAAAGAATTATATTTTTTTGATTATTTTTCTATTTTTTATGATTTTTTTAAAGTTTTTAATAAAAATAAATGTTTAAAAATACTAAACTAATTATAAAAATTCTGAAAAAATTATAGAAAATAGCTTGAACTAATAAGAACCTAGGAAAAATAAGCTTGGTTACACAGCTTATCGAATAAGCTACGAAATAAGCTTAAACAACTTATTAACTAAATAAGGTTAAAACGTATACAAATATTAACTTTTGTAAAGCTATAACGAAAAAGACCCCAGGGCACGTTGGTAGTGAGGTGTGGTGTGAGGCGTTTATAAGGGTTGAGGATGTTGAGGTCGGGGGTTCGAGCCTTGCTCACCCCCGATTTCCATCTTCCCCTTTTTTTTAAAAAAAACTTATAAAAGCAAAGTTGTAGAAAACCTGAAAACAAACAACTTTAATAAAAGAAATTATTTTTGAAAATCACTAAATAAGCTGGAAAACTTGCTTAAAAGACAGAAAAACTCTTAAAGCTATTTTTTTACTTTTTGGCTTTTTGTCAAGATTGACAACTTAAAAAGCTAACAATAAGCTAAAAGCTAGGAAAGCAAACTATAAGCAAACTATATTAAACCTAATAAGCTAGTTTAAACAAGAAAATAAGCAAAAAGAAAGGAAATAAGCAGATTAAGCACTTAAATTTAAACTGTAAACCAAACAGACCTTAAGCTTCTTTAAGGCTTAAATTTAAACTAGCAAATAAGGACTTAAGACAAAATGTCTTATAGAAGATTAAACCTTGACCTACTAGCTACTCAAAAATACTTTTGAAAAGAAATTTGAAAATCAATAGCTTAAAGACAAAGGTGCTTGAAAACAGATAGAAAACTCAGCACTTGCTGAATTTTCTTTTTGATTTGAAAGGACAACAGTTACTTTTGAGCTTAAAATCAGATTATCAAATGAGCTTTTTAATGCAAACAAAATTGAAATAGATTAACTATAACCCTAGATCTACTTGCATTCCAAAAATTAAGACCTAAGAACTAAAATTACCTACTGAAAATTGATGTTGAAAATGGTTGTTTGCAATATTATCTGCTGATGCAATTGGTAAATAAAACACAAAACTACTAAGTGCAGGCTATGGCACTTCATTCAAAACAACATACTAAGTGCAATTTGGACAATGTGAGCAACTAGAAAGCAATTACACTGAAAATGCAGGCTAGACTAAAGTTATACTAATAGATTTAAAATATAAACTAAAAATCTAATGAAAACTTGATTATACTTAACAAACTAACTAGGATTCAAACATATAAGCCTCAAATGATCATTAAATTCAGTTTTGAGAAACAAGAGAGTCACAAGCAGTACTAACTCTCAATTAGTACTGCTGTGCCAAACACCCCTTTATTTTTACTCAAGTCCATATTTAGCTTATGATACTTAGAATTAAGGAACAAAATAGAGATATCAGATATTAGACAGCTTATACCAACCTTAATGAACCTTTTTCAATAAGCAAATAAGCCAGAATTAATAAGCTAACAACTATGCTAATATTTTTGGTTTTTTAACTGTTTTGAGACAAAACATAAGCGATTTTTGGATTTTTAATGATTTTTAAGACAAAATATTAAAAACTAAGATCTATACTACAAAAGCTAAAAACAGATGACAAAACATGATCAATAAGCACTATGGAGACAGATTAAGCACAAATTAGCTAGATTATTAGCAGAAATAAACAAATTATAGCTAGAAAATTAAGCACCAGAAAAAAGGACAACAAAGGAACTTACAAGTGCCTTAGTAAACAAAAGGCTTATCATTGCTTCAAGGACTATCTACAAGCTATAGCTTATCACAAGGATAAAGATAGTAAAGGCTCCACTTAGCCTCTTCCATTGTAAGCTTATCATCCAAAAGCTCAAAATCCATTTAGCAAAGGTATTTATCTGATTTTAAAGAGTTTAAATAGATTAGATGCTTATTATGAGCTCAATTTGAGCTTAGAGACTCAAAGATGCTAAAAAGAGCTTATGAAGAGCTTTTGAAACAGTAGCAGCTTATTAAGTATGTAAGTTTTATATAAAAGTGAGCTTGAGAAAAGTAAAAGTAAACTTGAATTCTTATTAATGAAAAATTGATTACAATACTGAAAGGAAAATTACATTAAGCTAACATTAAGTAAAAACATTTTGGTAAGAAAGCAAAACGTTACAAAAGCTAATTTTTTAAGTTATCGCTATACTACTCCTAATATGCCATTGTGTGTGAGGAGATTCCTTTTTTTATAAGCCCTGCCCCAAATGATGCTTCTAGGCCTTCAGGTTGTTATACGCTCCCATTCATCTTGGCCTTTCATTCTTTCTCGTCATTGGATCTCTTTAATCCCGTTGGATTATTGGGGATTGTGATCACCGTTGCGAATTGCCATACGTGGCATTACGTGTGTACAGACCTTACTTCGTTTCGTTATCTTGTTATGCCTGCATCAAATTCCAATGATTGGGTTGTGTTTCTTTCCATGCCCGCGTGTCAGACCTTTTGGGTTTCCACCAATAGGAGTCTTTTAATGACATATTACTCTGCCACCTCATTCCTTGGTACTCGAATTGCTTGGTCATGTACTCAATTTGCATTTGCCCTTTGATTTTGACTCGGTGTAAAATGGAGGGGATGATGAACAGTAAAAGGGTTTTTACCCACCTTTTTTTAATTGTATAAGGGTGGGGGTTTGACTTAGGGAAACGGGCATTGACCTGGGTTTTTATAAAAGAAATGGGATTGGGCCGGGTAAATAGGTTTCGGGCTTGGGTTATTATAAGTATAATGAGTGTTAACTTTTATTAATAGAAAGTTAACACCGTTAGGGCTTTAAGGGTTATTTGTGAAATGTGTTTAACAATGAGGGGCTATTTTATGAATTTTTAGGTTTTGTCATTTAGTGAGTTGACCAATGTTTGACCAATGGTTGACTTTGTTTGACCTTGAAAGCATTCTCCCGGCTCTTGTACACTCTATCCGTTTCGTGTCCGTGTTTGTCCAATTTTGACCGTTTTCTTGTGATATTTGCATTATCCGTACCTACACAATCACAAAGACAAAACAAGCAATATACAAGCATTTTAAGCACAATTTTGTCTTTTATGGGTCATTATTGATATAAAACAGATATGTGTTTTCACACATATCAAAATTCCCTAAACTAAACGATTGCGTGTCCTCACGCAATATTATATGCTTTAAAACCAAATATTCCAAAACTTTCCCAAACTAAATCTTTGAAAAGTAGCAAAGATTTTTGTGGAGAGAGTTAAGAAATCACAAGCTTTAAAACACCCCATTTTCCCATTTTTCTAAAACTTTTTTCTTTTTTTTATATTATAACTAAGATTATTTCGACTTTCGTTATTTCCATAACTGTTATGGATCATAGAACAAGATGAATTTTGATCCGAGAATGCCCCAAAAAGGATAAATTCATCGTCCCCGACTTTTCACTTATCCAAACCAAGCTTAAAACAAAATCACAGCTAAATATCAGTAAAGATGCTAACACTACTCATATTTGCAACTTGTGAACTTTTTACTCCCGACATTTATTATATCTTAAGTGAGTGTGTTATTTTGAATTTCAACCATGGATCAACGTTTTGCAACATACTATGCTTCATGTTCCACCTAAGAATAATAAGTTAGAAGGCGAGATCATCCCATGTAGCGACTTTCGTCTCGGCACATCCCAACCTTGCGGCTAAGTGACCAGGCTTTTGACACCACACAGAGACTAGTATCGGGACTCACGGACCTTAGGTTTCAAAAACTCTCAGGTTTCCTAAATATTCATAGCTTATAAAATAGAATAGTCAAAGTGCAAAAGCATATTTGAATTTAACAAAAAGAAATCAATTTATTAATTTAAACTTAATATTTAACATAACATTTATGCAATTGTAACCCTCGACCTTTTAGAAGGCTGCAACATCGGTTGTGAGCCGGCAAGATGCAGCAAACTTTTATCAGTCTCAGATTTTTATTTTTATCAAGCTTTTTGGGTTAACCCGTCTTTGACTTTGAACCGTAGGTTTATAACCATCTTCCATCAAGATTTTGTATGTACAAAAACGAGGGTCGATACCCTTGATGTCGGTGATTTTCCAAGCAATGGCCCCTTTATGAGATTTGAGTACTTTTAAGAGTGCAACTTTTTCATCATTTTTTAAACCTTTCGTAATGATTACTGGTAACTTGTCGTTTTCTTCTAAGAAAGCGTATTCTAAGTGAGACGGTAAATCTTTTAACTCTAATTCTGGAGGCTCTTCAATTGAAGATTTTGCCTCGGTCACTTTACTTTGTTTAAGGTCCATTGGAGGAAGTTGAAATGGGTTATTATTTAACAATTTTTCGATCAAACAAATATCTTCCTCTGGATTGAAATCGGCATGATTAATTTCCGATGAAATCGAATCATCTTTAAGATAAGCTTCAATTTCTTCCAAAATGAATTCGGAAGTAAACGGCTCAGACGTCGGGGTGGGATTGCCACCTGAAGAATTAAGAAATCCTAGAAATTTCGGAGCATACTCCTCACAAACTGCATCAATGATGTCAATTCGGTTTACCGATTTGTCATTTGTAGAGGAGTATCTCGTGGTTTGATCTAGATTAAAAGTGATGGCTTCGTTATCAACCCGAAGGGTTATTTCTTCTCCATAAACATCAATTAAAGCATGACCGGTCCTCAAAAAGGATATCCTAAGTATGAGAGGTACTCGAGGATCAGCTTCGAAATCGACAACAACAAAGTCGGTAGGAAAATGAAATTTCCCAACTTTGACAAAAACGTCTTCGGCGAGTCCTTTAGGATAAGTAATCGATCGGTCTGCTAACTCTAAAGTCATCCTAGTTGGTGTAGGTTCAGGCAGAGAAAGCTTTTTCCAAATAGAAAGAGGCATAAGATTTATGCTTGCGCCAAGATCGGCCAAGGCGTGGCATACATCCATTCCTAGGAAATTACTCAAGCAACTTTTCTATATTTATGAGCAAACTCTTAATTGTAGGAGCAAATCTTGGCATCAAAAGTAAAGCATCCGCGAAACAAATGTCAAAGCGCAAATCTTGAAAGATTTGGAAGATCTTCTCCATTTGATTCGAAGCCTTATCACGAGACTTTTGATCATCACGTCGTGAAGGATGTGGAATATTTGGCTTAGGTAGACTCTTCGAAATATCAGATTCCTGAATGGGAGTGGTTTTAGGCAAAGTCGTTGGAACATTGGGTTCCGGAATAGAAATGGGGATAACCAGAGGTGGGATTTGAGCGATACTTCCTTGGAAATTTGTTTGCTCTTTATCCGTTGTCTCCTCGGTTTCTCGTTCCACCACCTCTTTAGGAGATGGATTAGCAGGAATCGAGGGTCCTTCATAAGCAACACCACTTCGAGTAGTGATAGCTTTCATCTCACCCTTCGGGTTTGGGATTGTGTTACTCGGAAGAGTACCCGCCTGTCACGCGGGTGACCCGGGTTCGATCCTCGGCAACGGCGCCAAAAATTGATTCGTAGTAAACCAACACACGTAATAATAAAATATATAATATGATGGAAAATTACCAAATTACCCTTGAGGACAAGGGTAAAAAGGAAAATCTTCAAAATATCTATAATATAATACGTATATTAACCGGGAAGTATGATTCCCGGGTCGTTATCCCCCAACGATTTGTGAAATTGAAACCACGTTTGAAGTTCGGACAATGATTTGAATTGGAAACAAAGATTGATTTGATTATATATTTCTACAAATTAAAATAAGCAAATGATAACAATTAAGCACAAAAACAAATAATGGGAAATCAAACTATAATTAAAAACGCAAAACGAGAACCCTAAACGGTGGTAAAAAACCCTAAATTTCTAAAATTAAACCTAAATTAAAATTTTCTTTTTAAATGGACTCTAATTGACTAAAAAGTAAGTTTAAAGAAAACTTGAACAAAAACGGAGTGAAAATGAGCTTTAAAACACGAAAAATGAGGATGGGAACGAATCTCGTTCTTTAAAAATTGAAATATTGCAAATTAAGCCCTACGAAGGCAAAACTAATTTTCCTAGAAACTTTACGATAAAAGAAAATTTTCTAAAAAAAGATTTATATTTTTTTGATTTTTTTTCTATTTTTTATGATTTTTTAAAGTTTTGGTAAAATAATGTTAAAAATCTTTAACTATCTATAAAAATTCTAGAAAAAATACAGAAAATAGCTTATACTAATTAGAATTAGGAAAAATAAACTCGATTACACAGCTTAATGAATAAGCCACGGAAAATAAGCTAAAAACAGCTTATAGACTTAAAAGGGAAAAACGTGTATAAAGAATAAATGTTGCAAAGGTATAACGAAAAAGACCCCAGGGCGCAGTGGTAGTGAGTGTGTGGTGTGGTGTTATAAAAGGGTTGAAAGTGTTGAGGTCGGGGGTTCGAGCCTTGCTCACCCCAGATTTCCACTTTCCCCCTTTTTTTATAAAAACTTATAAAAGCAAAGTTATTAAGCACCTAAAAATAAGCAATTTTAATAAAAGAAACTTTTTATGAAAAGCCCTAAATAAGCTGTTAAACAGCTTAAAACTTGACAGAAACTCTTAATTTATTTTTTTTGGTATTTTTCTTAAGCTAATAATCTAAAAGCCCACTATAAGCTAAATTAAGCTACTATTAAGCTAATACTAACCTAAAAAGCTTAAATGAACAAGAATAAGAACAAAGAACAGGCCATAAGCTTAAAAATTCAAAATAAGCACTTATAGAAAACTAAAAACCAATCAGTCCCTACAGGGATCTTTGAGCTTATTTTAAGATAAGCTCTTGGATCCTTGTGGGGAAATGACTTATTGAAGCTTATTCTACCACTAATAAGCTTTCAAAAACAACTTTTGGAACAAGATTTGAAATCCAATAGCTTATTACAAAAGCACTTAAAAACAGTCCCAAGACTTAAATCATGCTTAGTTTTACTTTGAAAATGAAAATGAAAAAGGGCACTTTTGCAGCTTAAAAACAGATTAGTAAGACAGCTTAGTTTGAAAAAGCAAATTGAAAATGATGATTAATGACCTAAAAACTATTTGTACTCCTTAAAAATTAAGCTAGAAAATAGAAATTTGTCTATTGTAACTGCTGATGCAGTTGACACAATTATGACCAAAACTTAAACTAGACAAAATGCAGGCCTATGATTATATTTCTAACACTCTTAAAACTCATCCCTAGATGCAAATTAAGCAAAGACACAAACTGAATCTGAATTAAGCTAATAATTCAATTAAAACTAGACAAATTATGACCCTATGAAAACTTAACTCAAGAAAACTGAATTAACCCTATTATGACTTATGATACTAGCTTAAACAAACCTAAATGAGAGTTTTAAAGACCAAAACACCCCTTTAACTAGACTCAAAACCATTTTAGCTTATGAAAATGAAATTAAGAGCTTAAATTCTGACCTAAATACCAGATAACAAATAAATTATAACAACCTTAATAAGCATAAAACTATAAGTAAATAAGCTAGAAACAATAAGTTACAAGTTAAGCTAATATTTTTTAGTTTTTGACAGTTTTATGTATTTAAACTAAGAAAT
>BQNB010205651.1:0-10602 GCA_026074375.1 Tanacetum coccineum | reverse complement strand
CGGTTCCAAACCGGTTCAGGGTTTGGCCAAACCGGTTTCGGCTCCGTGTTGACCGAAACTGGTTCCTGTTTGACTCAAATCGAACCGATCTGGTTAACCGATTTGCGCACGACTACCCGAACCGAGCCGAACCGAACCGAACCGAGTGTATTCGGTTCGGTTTTCGGTTTTGGATAAGTATTTCGGTTTAGTCGGTTTCGGTTCGGTTCGGCTCAAACCCGACATTTAGTCGGTTCGAACTACTAAACCGAACCGAACCGAACCGACCCGAGCGTATTCGGTTCGGTTTCGGTTTATATACGGTTTTGTCGGTTCGGTTCTCGGTTTGCAAAATTCCTTAATTCGGTTTCGGTTTCGGGTCGGTTTGTGTCGGTTCGGGTCGGTTCCGACCCGATGCTCACCCCTACTATTCGGGTCTTCCATGCTACTGCCCCCCCTCTGCAAAAAGTGAAGAGAACATTTAGAATATATACAAGATGGTTATCCTGGAATTACAGCAAATTCAAATTCAGATAATATGCTAAACTAGTTATCTGGTTCAGTATATACATATATGAGTAAGGACATATAAAACATATGAGTCACAGAAGTTGGAGCCACCAGTTGTGCTAGGGAGAAAATATAATATTAGCATCAGGTGTGAAGCTTTTATCTAGCACAAGGAGCAGTAAAAATACATAGGCACTGAAAAATAGTATTCAGATAATTATTTTAATTATGAGAGCCGGACAGGGAAACATCTCAACATTATACAAATTCTATATCTAGAATGCTACAAATCAAGAAGCATGAACAACATCACGAAAGCGATGACCAACTAACTGGTGACACAAGAAACAATTCTTTACTTGTAACCTAAAACTTCACAAAATCAACTGGATGTCTATAAAATAACGTTCACGATTAAAAAAACTATCAACTGAAACTGCAAATATGTATTAACTAACTAAAATCGAACACATCAACATCTGAGATGATCCTTCATTTCTAAGTAGACAAACAATCATTCATAAACATTTACTAAGGCATCAATATAGGGTGTCATTAAACGAGAGAGTGGGCAATGGCTCAAGACATGGTCCACGTGTGGCTGGGAGGTTATGAACTGATGCAAACAATGAGGGAGACCTTAGATGTGGGGCCGGGGCACGTAGTCCTCTCATCCCAATATTCTGACCTGAGAAACGGGTGGTAAGAACGCTTGTTAAACATAGGAATTTCCCCATGATCCAACCCATAACCACACAAAAGGGGATCTGAAATGTAAGAAAAAAGAACCTCAGAAGCCATCAATATTAGGAATTACGGATAAGCTTTGGCATAGATATCATATGAAAACCTCAGTCAATATTTACTAGTCGAAATGCATAGAAGCAAGCAAAAACAAGTTAAATATGTAAATCAATGAGGAAAAAACATCAGTTTCTTGGCCCTACACACAATTAAAAGTCGTCAACCTTTTCCCAAGTTCAAACTTTTAGAAGTTAGCCAAAATCCCATCACAAAGGGAAAGCAGACAATGAGGTAAGGATCAAAGGGGTTACCACAAACATCGATATTTGAGTTGATGATCCAACCGCCACCCTAAGTGTGATGTCCTAAAGATAAATAATATTAGGAGATAGTTAACTATTCCATACGTGACGAAATGAAAGATGAATGATGCAAAGCTACTTGAAAATTAGTTATAACTGCACATGGAAATTGGAATGTACATGCATTACTCTTTAAAAATTATGAACTCAAGCATATTTAATAATAAAAAAACAAGTTTAGGATTTCTCAAAAATCTTTTCTTGGCCGATTAAAGAAAGGAAACAGAAGGTTGAAATATTTTCTCGCGTTAAATCAGTGGCAGGTTTCTTCCTTGTGGGGGAATAATCAGGACCTTTTATAACTAAATAGCCTTTCCATATCATGCGGAAAGTGTAAAAGGCATCCAGATCACAATACAGAAGGAAGCATATGATTCAAATGTAACGTGAAAGAAAATGTACATTGACAAACAAAGTCAACTACATAACGCATGTGCAATTTGCACATCAATGCAAATAAAGTGGTAATTATATACCCAACTTATCTTGATGTATAACCAAAAGCATAATAAATAACATGTCATATAAGAATATTACTGTGGAGAAATTAGTTTTCTTCGCTTTAGAGCATCAATATCCTCTTGGTTAAGTACATGAGATGAATTATACCATTGGTCAAACATAAGCAATATACAATGATTTGTTATCTAGCTAAAGTAAAGAAGCTTGGTAAATTCATGAACCTCTCCATCATTTATATTCACAAGCATAGCCTTCACATTATCATCAACGTGTTCGACCTACACCAAGTCAATACAATAAAAGATAAAAACTAAAATCTGATGCATCACAGTGTGAACTTAGTGCATTAGAGGTATAAAATCTCTTTGAGAGATTTATCATACATCTTATGTGAACTTAGTGCATCATAGTACGAAACTAGTGCATCACAGTTATAAAATATCATATAGACATTTTATCAAACACTTGGTGTGCAGGTTTCATATACACATTTTTGATATCAAAAACTTATAAAAATCATTGATGTGATTTAAGAACTAAATATCAAAAACCTTTCTAATAGCATATCATTGAATTAGAAACTAGTTATACCTACTGCATCATATTATTACATTAATATAACATTAACAAACAGATAAAAATCATAATAAAATTGATAAACATAAAAAAAAGCTAAATAATTTGAATTAGATACTTACAACCAGGCACATATGATGAACTACACTCGTTACTGCTTGATGATTCACTATACATCTTTAAAATCAATGTAGAATTAGGGTTAATAGATCAAATTGTTAAATATGAGCTTATAATAATGATTACACAATCAACAATGGTAGTTTACGGTGGGGAAGGCGGTGGACAAGGTTGGGGAGGTGGTGGTTTGCGGTGGGGATGGGGGTGGACAAGGTCGGGAAGTGGTGGTTAACGGCGTAAAATGGAGAAGGTGGGGGGAATCAAAATGATCGACAGGAAGGAAAACAACTTTATATAGGGTATGTGTTAAAAGACATAAATACCCTTCACTGTATAAAATTCGGGGGCGGAAGAGTTTAAGACATAAGGCTGTAAACAAACTGAACGTTCAGCGAACCGTTCGCAGATCGTTCGGCGGGAAACTCGTTTATGTTCGTTTATTTAATAAATGAACGAACACGAACAAGATTTTTGGTCCGTTTAGCTAAATCAACAAACATGAACAAACGCTTTGTTCGTTCATTTATGTTCGTGAACGTCCGATTATGTTCATTTATTTCGTTCGTTTATGTTCGATTAACATCCCAAATGTTAAAAAAATAATAAATTATATATCATGTATTTTAAAGTCCCTAACAATAATATATTAATATAGTACTTAAGTATTTATTAATTTATTTATGTAAGCATCGACTATGCATACTAATGATGCTAGTATAGTAATATGACTATATTTTAATATCAGCTAGGATGGAAATGATGTTATTCTTAAGACCATATTTTGGGATAATAATTATATATATAGATAAGATGATCATATGGTTTGTTTAAAGTAACAACGTTAGTTACACGCTCGTTAATGTCCATTTACGTTTATATATGATCGTTTACGTTCATTTATGTCCGTTTATGCTCATTTATGTCCGTTTACGTTCGTTTAACTTATTAATGAACGAACATAAACGAACATGAACAAGCTCAAATCTAAATAAACGAACATGAACAACAATTTTGGTTCGATTACGCGTTCGTGTTCGTTTATTTGTTCGGCTAAAATTAAATAAACGAACATGAACATACCTCCGTTCGCGTTCGTCCGGTTCGTTTACAGCCCTAGTAAACATGCTTGATTAACGTAACTGAAACAGGAGGTTTATCGGTACTAAAAGATTACACTATTCAAGAACTAAAGGAATTAGAAACTTGAAAGGGAGTATAAAATGTATGGATTGAAAGCTATGATTTCTTCCCAACTATACAATATGTTACAAATCCTATCTTACTACTTGCCTCATTGAGACCAAAACAACCATATAAGCTGAACCATTGCCAATTTATTCATAGATGATTAAATTATGTTCAATACTTTTATTACTCCTAGTGTGGTCAGTCACCTACTCGTATCTCACGATATAACCAATTATATTTGAGCAATTTTAGTTATGTGATCATAAACATATGCATTCTGTTTGATGTAATTATCCTTATATCTAAATAAGATTTTATCATAATTTTTGTCCTAGTAACACTTATAGCCACACATAAAACTTACCAACACCTATAAACATAAACATCAACCTACTAATTAATTAACATCAATTCTTAACCCTACACAAAAAATTCAAAAACCCTAAAATATTTTTTTACAAAATAAATTTTTTTGAGAGGGTTTATAAACTCACAATTCGGAATACAGATGAACCTCCTACATGCAATCGAACGTCTGCATGCATAATCTTGTTCCTCTTTCAACCCAAAAATCAGCTGATACACCACACAAAATTAACACAAATAGAGTTTTTCATTGGCACCTACAAAGGAATCAAAAACCATATACTATCTAAACTAAACTAAAAGAATGACAACTATAAAAATCAACAATAAAAAACACCAACCCTACAATTTGGCGTGCCCAAAGTCATATGATACTCGGATGCTAAATTGTTTGCCGAAAGAAATAACGTGAGGCTAGATGACCAATAACAGGTGTCAGATATAATGGTACGGTGGGTATTATCTATTTGATAACGATTCTAAATAGATGGAGAATGGATGTCTCTATAAATGGTATATTAGCAGTTTGATATAGGGGTGTTGATTGGTTTAGTTATCAGGTTGTTCGGTTAATTCGGTTCGGTTAATCTTTTTTGGTCAACCCGAAAACCAAACTGAACTAGAATTCAACCGAAAACCAAAACCTTTTTTAGGGTCAATCCGAAAACCAAACCGAACTAAAAACTAAAATTTAAAAAAAATAATTACATAGATATTTATCCGAAAAAAAATTTCATGCATAAAAAGTGTTTTTTTATATTAGGATAAAATTTTAATGGTATTTTTTATACATGAATATAAAAATATATATATATTTATATATAAATTTGGTTTTCGGTTCGTATTGCCAAACCGATATCCAACCCAAAAACCGAATTTGTAGTTCGGTTCGTGTAACACCCCTAAAATATGTCGCAGAAGAATAGTAACCGGGGGCATTACTTCATAAATCAATAGCACAAGATATAAGAGAACGAACTCTAAACGTGTCGATTGAAAAGTACCCTCGTTGATTTGATTGAAATAAATAAGTTATAACATTTGTCCCAATAGTTTGCATTAAAATGATAGTCCTAAAATAGTAAAACGAGGAATGATAGTTTGAATGCATAAAGAAATCCGTGAATGTATTTTTCAAAAGTTTGGACTCCAACGCATATCAAGAACGTCAACCAGCTTATTCACCTGAGAAATACATGCTTAAAAGTGTCAACATAAAGTTGGTGAGTTCATAGGTTTATGTATGTATAAATGTGGGACCACAAGAGTTTAATGTGATATAACGTATCCCATACAAAATCACAAAATGTAATTACGAGTGCATTAAGCTCATGACACTAAAGCTACAACTATGTATGTGTGCATATTTATGCAATAATGTACCCGTGTAGATGTTCAACCCGTAGCATTTAAAATCCGATATGATATACGTTCGTTAGTTCGGTCGTCCGACACTAGTAAGCATGACTTACCCGAACGGGGATGTTAATCCCAAATAGATCTATTTATAACACATGTGCTTACTCTAAGTAATTAATAGTTCATGATACTGGGCATAATGGGTTATCGCTACTTAGGCAACTCGTAACATGTTTAAGTGGTAGCTAGAACTTGTAAGTAAACCCTTGCTTAAAATATAATATTTAAGTAAAAATTGGTATTTGACTTGTGTTTATGTATGCATAATCGGCCATGGTGTGTTTTTGTGTAAGAAATATATAAATTTTGGCTATTGGGTATAATTGTGGGTATTCGGTTAAGTGTAGAAATGTGGTATAGTTTACATGCATGCATGAAACTAAATATTACGAAACGTAAACGTTTTATGTAACGTATAAAAATAAAATACAAAAAGTTATAAATTATCTTTGTAATAATTATAGAACACTTGCTTGATGTAAACTTTTATTTGTTTAATGCCAGTTTACGTTAATTGTTGACTTTTAATTTACGCGATTTTGCTTAACGTTTGAAATTATAAGTAAATGCGTAAAAGCTCAAAATAAAGAAATTTGAGTTTATGGATGTAAAATGACCTAAAATTGTTGGTTGTCACAGTCTTCCTCCATTAAAAGAGCTTTGTTCCCAAAGTTCAAGTCGTGGTATTTGACGAAGGTGCGGGATTTGCGAACAGGTGCATATACTTTTTATGAAATTGATTCTCGCGTTCCCACGTAAACTCTGGGCCTCTCCTAGAGTTCCATTGAACCTTGATGATAGGAATGCGGATTTGATTTAACACTTGACCTCTTGATCCATAATTTCCACTAGTTCTTCAACAAAATGTAACTTGTCATCAATATGGTTCTCGTCCAATGGAATTATGAGCGATTCGTCAGACAAACACTTCTTCAAATTAGACACGTGAAACGTGCTATGAACCCTGGTTAATTGTTGAGGAAGTTCATGTCTATAAGCAACAGTTCCTACTTTTGCTAACAACTTGAAAGGTCCAATATACCTCGGGTTCAACTTCCCCCGTTTGCCAAAACGGATAACCCCTTTCCAAGGTGAAACCTTCAACATGACTTTGTCTCCTACTTGAAATTCTACAAGCTTACGCCTCACATCAGCGTAACTCTTCTGACGATCACACATGGCTTGAATTTTGCTTTTAATTTGTTCGATCTTCTCGGTAGTTTCATGAACAATTTCTGGGCCAGTAAGCTATGTATCTCTGACCTCGGCCCAACAAACATGTGATCGACACTTGCGACCATAGAGTGCTTCAAATGGTGCAACCTTGATGCTAGTATAATAACCGTTGTTGTATGAGAACTCTACTGGCGGCAAATGCTTATCCTAACCATTTCCAAAATTTATTACGCAGACACGCAACATATCTTCAAGAGTTTGAATGGTTCTCTCGCTTTGTCCATAAGTCTACGGATGGTAAATAGTACTAATATCCAATCGAGTACCCAAAGCGTTTTAGAGCGACTGCCAAAAATGCGATGTAAATCTGCTATCACGGTCTTAAGACCAATTCTTTCAAGTAAAGTCTCGTCATTCTTTCCATCTAATCAGTTTCTTTCATTGGCAAAACAGTGAGCAGATTTGGTAAGACGATCAACAATCACCCAAATGGTATCGTAACCACTTGACATCTTAGGTAGCTTCGTGATAAAATCCATAGTGATTTTTTATATATGAACAGTGCCCCCAACGGTCACATTTCTCATATATATACCAAAATTTTCCTCTATTTTCTCATAAAACACTAAATCTTTTACTTAAATTTCTCTTATTCAAACCTCTTAAAATGTTGCATATTACTACAATCGTGGCAATCGCGAGCGCAATAGCAATTGCCATCTATATGGCCAACATTTCATACGAAGAAGATTATGAGTTTCTTGCTGTAATTTTGGCGCTTCTCGCACCGTTCATTGTCCTAGCAATTGGCGTAGATCTACTTTGGGAGTAATAGATATTATTGCCAGAGAAGGGTTGTAATAAAACTTTATTTTCTTTTTCTTCTTATGTAATCTTATTTCTAAGGTAATAAACGAATGTTGTAACAACAAATCTATTCGTTCTTTTTATTTATGTCTCTCGATATTTTTCTTTACCACGCTAGGTAACTCGTTTGCATTCCTCTTCTAAGTTGCGTTAGCTTGAGCGTTCAAGATTAGTAACGTCGGTTTAATATTTATTGTTGCAACTAAAGTTCGACCCCTAGTAGACTTATCTGTTCCTTTTGGCTTAAAGCGTCAATTATAACATTTTCTTTTCTAGGGTGATAACGAATTTATAGTTATGGTGGCATCGCAACTACTAAGCTTTATGGTATTACGTAGACATTTGAATGGGTGATCTAGTGAATTCCTTAATGGCGGCTAAACTTGTTGGTGGATCATCCTAGGGTGATTATTAGTGCGTCTTGAATTTTTGACATAGGATTTGGTGTAAGATGATGTCAATTCTATGTAGCAAGGTGGTGTAAAGGTCTACTTAGCTACTACGATTACTAATTTAGTTTCCCGTGACAAACACGTTTTATGGATACGCACACAAAATTTTGATTTTCAGTGATATAAGTAGAATATTACTTTTGACAAAAGTTTTAAGGTGACTACTCCTAGCATGGCACGGTTCTTCCTGAATTAGACATAGGTGATCAGGCTATGTATAATTAAGGACTAATGATGAAGTGCTCAGTTTTGTCAAACTAATGTTATGCATAAAGTAGTATCAAAATAGTTTTATAGCGTGATAAATTAATTCACGAAATGAAAACAAGGTAGTTTATAGGATGACAAAAAAATGGTTTGCGTGATAACTGTAAGGTGGTTTATAAGACAATATATAAGTAGCTCATGGGGTGATAGTAAAATAATTTATATGATGAAAACAAAATAGTTTAATAAAGTAAAAACAAAATGATTTGTAAGATGATAGTAACGTGGTTTTTAAGATGATAGCAAAATGGTATATAAAATATCAAGAAGATAGTTCATAAGATGGTGGAAAGAAAATTGTAAAATAATAGTAAGGCAGTTTATTAACGATAGTGAGAATAGTTTATAAAGCGATTGTAGAATAGTTTATAATATGTTAGTTAATTTGACGATAGTAAGATAATGATTAGTAAAATAGTTTATCATGTGGTAGTGAAATGGTTCATAATGTAGTTGTAAAAATGTTTGAAGGGTTATAATAGTTTAGGGAGTGGCTTGCATAAATAAATAAAGAGTTAAAGTAAAATTGATAAGGTTTTCAGGACAACCTAAGTTTGATAGGTAATTTAAATCATCCATGCGTATAACAAAATTTAAAAGAAAGTACAACACAAATTCCTATAGGAAATAGAGTCTAAGAAAGTTCCCGCTTAGGTTTCACTAGATAATACAAGGTCTCTCCCTAAAGATTAACATTATTTGCCATGACACTAGAGTCTCTACAATTTTTTCCTTTCCATTGCTTGTTCACTTGGTTCTGGTTCTTCCTTTCTAGATAATCATTCTTTTAATGTCCGAGCCTTTCACAAGTCTGTCGGTCATCCAAAACTCCCGTAACTCTCTGACTTCTTGTTCAACATACTCTACTCGAAGTTGTGACCGTGTTAACCTGCCTCTCGTAATCCTAAGTGACTCTTGAGTAACCACATCGTCTCCTGCATGGCAGATGCCAAACTAGCACACAGGGTCTCTATGTCATTCCCAACTGACTCAATATGCTCCGGTGGTGGTGCAACTGCTGTTGGTGGTGGTGATGGGGAGGGTGATTTGGATCTCTTACGAGATGAGCATGGTAAAGTGATGGTGATGCAGCTCTTCATCGATCCATGGCTGCTTTATAGCCTAGTGGCATCGATATCGCTTTTCTCGGTCAAGGGGCAATAGGCAGGGCTATTAAGGGGACGGGTAGGTAGTGGATGAACAAATGATGTCGAAGCAGTATGGGTGCGGAGTAACTTAGCAGTCCTCACTCAGATTCTCGTCTGATGAGTCATCACCAGAATCTAGTGGGTATCCATACAAAGCCGGTATGCACTCTAGTGATGGTGGTGCGAGTCTAATAGGTAAGGTAGTAATTTCATCGTTAGAATCTGATATGATGACAAATGGAATATAACTCCGGCACGTAGTGTAGTAGTAGGAAAAGGTGTGAGGCGAGGTGTAGTTATAGTGATGTGACAATCCAAGGTTTTATATAAGTATAGTATATAAGACAAGTGTAGAAATATACGCAAGATAGGATAACCACGTATACAAGTCATGTAAGCAAATAGTTTATGCACATGAAAAGTTTTATATGCTGCAATGTTTGTGAAAACGATTATAGTCCTGGTAAAAATATATGACCTGGTTTTGTATAACCTTCGCTCTAGATACCAATCTGTAACACCTCCAAAATATGTCACAGCGGAATAGTAACCGGGGGCATTACTTCATATACAATAGCACAAGATATAAGAGAACGACCTCTAAATAAGTAGTTGGAAAAGTACTCTCGTTGATTTGATTGAAATAAATAAGTTATAACATTTGTCCTAATAGTTTGCATCAAAATGATAGACCTAAGATAGTACAACGAGGAATGATAGTTTGAATATGCATAAAGAAATCCATGAATGTATTCTTGAAAAGTTTGGACTCCAATGCACATCAAGAACGTCATGCAGCTTATTTACCTAATAAGTACGTGCTTAAAAATGTCAACATAAAGTTGGTGATCGAGTTCATAGGTTTATGTATGTATAAATGTGAGACCGCAAGAGTTCAATGTGTGAAATAATGTAACACATACAAATCACAAAATGTAATTACGATTACACTAAGCTCATGACATT
>BQNB010205650.1:0-10602 GCA_026074375.1 Tanacetum coccineum | reverse complement strand
ATAAAAAGTTATCTAGTTTTAATGACGATTATCTCAATTTTTATACACTTTCAGACTTAAAAAAGCGCGTTATTACTGTAAAATATCATTCCGAACAACATTCTAGTTTTATACTTTAGCTGGTTCGGACCCAAAAGCCCTAAAAACACGAATTAAAAACCTGGACATATTACACAATTTAGCAAAAGGTGTCTAAATAATAATAGTGTTGGTAAACTTTAAAAATTCACAACTTCTTCGTTTTACGTCCGTTTTTCGAGTTCTTTTTATCCACGGTTTTGTATTAAGACATTCTATCATATTTTTAAGGTTTGATCTTGTCTTGAAGTCCGTGCCAAAACAAAAAGTGTCGGCTGTAATTAAAGGTATAAATATGTTTTTAACTCATGGTTTTACTTCATTTTTAACACTACAAGTCCACCAATTTTACCATTACAATATTCTTTGTATATATAATATCCACTAACCTAGTCTTATCTATTTCACTTTAATTATATATATTAAAATGTCAAGAACAACAAATAATTTATAAAACTTATATAAATTAGTTTATGAACAAATAAAATTACAACTAGTTAAATAAATTAGCTAGTACATGTAATATACCAAAATAAATATTTTCTAGTGTTCTAACATTTTTGTAAATTTTTTTCACGATGTGTATATATTTACTTGTTTATGTACAAATCTTGGTTTTCTTGTAAACTTGTTAAAATATAAAATTAAGTGGTGATTTAACTTGGTATATAAGATGTTTGTGTATAAATAAATAAAATAGAATTATAAGAAATAATGCATGAACGTTGAATGATGGTGATGAATGAAATGAACACAAACTAAACCTAACTCAAACCCCTTTTGTTTGATACTAACCTAAACCTTTTAGATACTTGGAAAATACTTGTAAAAATCAAAACTCTAATGTTTCTTGTTCTTGTGATGGTGGCCGGTTATGGATGATAGAAAAAGAGAGTTTGTGTGTGATTTTTGCTTTGTGAAATGAGTGATAAGAGTTTCTAGCTTATATGGTAAATCAAGGCATGACTAATATATTATTTTAACACTTAGGGAACAAAGTAGGATGTGATTTGGCTTTGCATGCTTGTAAGAAAAGGGTATGCCATGTGTTTGTGATCAAAGGGAGCATGAGAGACAAAAGTTTGGCTTAAACATGAAGGGTATTAGCTTATTGAAGATCTAGTGGTTAAGGCTTAATATATAATAAGCCAAAGTTAAGTTAGTGGGATATTTGTGTTATTTATTTAGGGAGGGTCCAGTTATAGTGATGATAATGGGTAGGATTTTATAAAATTTTAAGTATTGGGTATAATTGTGGGTATTTGTTTAACTATAGAAAGGCGGTGGTGTTTACATGCATGCGTAAATGCTAAATATTGTGAAACGTAAACGTTTTACGTAAAGTATAAAAATAAAATATGAAAAGTTATAAATTATCTTCGTAATAATTATATAACACTTATTTGACGTAAACTTTTATTTATTTAATGCCGGTTTACGTTGATTGTTGATTTTTAGTTTACGCGATTTAACTTAACGGTTGAAATTAAATGTAAACGCGTAAAAGTTCAAAATAAATGGTTGAAAATTTATTGATGTAAATGACCTGAAAATACAGATTGTTACAGTCTCCCCGTGTTAAAAGAATTTCGTCCCGAAATTCAGTTTGATTTGCCTTCCGGAGTGGTGTTGGTGAAGGGGTGCGGGTACTTGTTGCAGAATACTTATCTTAATCTTCCTAAAGCGTGTTAACCAACCTCCTTTTCTTATTACAGAGAGTCTCGTCGAGACGGGTTTCAATTCCTTGTATATAGCACTTAAGATTTTTCATCCTCGATATTTTTCTCCTTAATTGTTTCAGCTTGGGCATCCAAGATTTGTGACGGCGAGTTAAATTTATATGTCATGTCTAAAATTCGTATCCGAGTAGTCTTATTCGTTCCTTCTGGTTTAAAGTGCCAGCTATAACATTTCTGGTATGACAATGAATCTATGCCCATGATGGCGTCACAACTATTTGGTTTTTTGGTATTACGTTGACGTTTGAATGGGTGATTTATTAAATTACTTAATGGCTGCTGAACTTGTGGGGAGGGGGGGGGGTCTCGAATTTTTAACATAAGATTTGGCGTAGAATGATGTCGACTCTATGTGGTAAGGGGGTGTAAAGGTTTACTTAGTTACTATGATTACTAATTTAGTTTCTCGTGACATACATGTTTTAAGGATACGCACACAAAAGTTTGCTTTTCGGGGATATAAGAAGAAAATGATTTTTGACAAAAGGTTTTAAGGTGACTACTTCTTAGCGTAGCATGGTCCTTCCTGAATTATACATAGGTGATCAGGCTATGTATAATTAAGGACTAACGATGCAATGCTCATTTTCGTCAAAATAGTGTTAGTGTGGGAAAATAATTCACAAGATGGAACAGGGTAGTTTATAGGGTGACAACAAAATGGTTTTCGAGATAATCATAAGATGGTTTATAAAACAATAGCTAAGTAGCCCATGGGGTGATAGTAGAATAATTTATGTGATGAAAAGATAATAGTTCAATAAAGTAAAAACCAAATGAGTTATAAGATGATAGTGACGTGGTTTTTATGATGATAGCAAAGTATCTTATAAAATATCAAGAAAATAGTTCATAAGATGATGGAAAGATAATTGTAAAAATTATAGTAACTCAGTTTTGAGAATAGTAGTGAAATAGTTTATATATGGTAAATTAGTTTGCAAAATAATAGTTCAATGGTTTATAAGTGATGGTAACTTGGTTAATGATATGATAGCGAACCTGTTTATAATTGATGGAAAATAGTTTATGAGATGGAAGTAACTTAGTTCGTAAAATGGTAGTGAGTTGTTTTATGTATGATAGTAAATTAGTTTATGAAATACTAGGGAAATAGTTTATAAGTGTTAGCAAAACTTTCATAAGGTGATGGTAAAACAGTTTTCACTGTGATAATATAATAGGTCAATAGGTAGTAGCAAAATGGTTTATATGATAATAGGGAAAATAGTTTATAAAGTGGTAGTTTACTAAATGATGGTAAAATAGTTTATCATAATGGTAACAAGAAAAATCATACCTTTCCAAAAAAACCAAGAAAAATCATAATTTATAAAGTGTTTGTGAAATGATTTATTATTGATAGTAGAAGTATTTTATAAGATGGTAGCAATATTATTTAAAAAATGATAGAAACATGATTTATGTATTGTTAATAAATTGGTTTATAAGGTAATAATGAATTGGGTAGGAAATTAGTTAATATGTCAGTAAAATAGTTTATAAAATGATGGTTTATCAATCGATAGTAAGATAGTTTATTAATGACAACAACTTTGTTTATGAGACGATACTAAAATAGTTAATGAGGTGGTATCAAAATAGTTTTTGAGAGAATCACGTGACAGTTCATAATGTAATAGTAAGGAGTTTATAATGTGGTAACAAATAGTTTGCGAATCGATAACAAAATAGTTTATAAAATGACAATGAAAGCAGTTTATGGAAGACAACGAAATAGTTTATTATGCGGTAGTGAAATATTTTATAAATTAGTTGAAAAAATATTTAAGGGACTATAATAGTTTAAGGAGTGGCTGGCATAATTGAATAGAGAATTAACGTAAAGTCAACAAAATTTTCCTGACACATAAATTTGATATGGAAATTTAAATCATCCACACATACGACGCAGTTTAAAAGAAAGTACAATGCGAACTCATATAGAGAATAAACTCTAAGATAGTTCTAACTTAGGTTTCACTAGGCAAGATGGGAAAGTCTATCGCATTAACCTCAATAACATTATTAACTCGTTAGGCTACAACCTGCTCACTTTCCGTGGAATTCATTCTTTGTCTTATCGTCAGTATTTTCATCAAAATTGAACGGAGTAAAAGAAAATAAAATAACCCGGATTCCAAAAGTCGTGCTCCAAAAGGTGAAATGTTGCGATGGGACACGTTAAAGTCGTGTTTGAATTAATCGGCATGATTCTAGGCGATGGGTCGCAAGGTGACGTAGGTATTTCAACAGTATGAGGCGGGTATTTAACTGATCTCAGCGAATGGGAGCCAAGATGACCTAGGTGACACATTCAATAGTACGCAAAGCGTATGTAGTCAATTCGTCAAGTGATGGACGATAGATGGAGACACTATGGGATCGGGGGACAGACAAGTTCAACGTTATGTTAAACCTGGTATTAAACGTAAAGACATTAAACACGTTTTAAAGAACAGCATCGTGCTCATTCACTATGTCTTCTGAGAAAAGTTCCACACACACACTATACACAGATAAACTGACAAGCTTCAATGTTATGTAAAACAGTATTACGTAAAGTCATGAAATTTTTTAAAGACCATCGTGTCATTCACAATGTCTTGAGAAAAGTCCTAGTATTTATATAGATAACTTTTATATAAACAAGTGTAAAATATTCGCAAGGGAAAGTAAGCACAAATATAAGTTATGTAAGCGAGTAGGCAAGTAGTGTGTATGCACATGAAAAAGTTTTATGTCATGCAATGTTTATGAAAACAATTATAGTCTAGGTAAAATATGCAACCTAATTCTCTATAACCTTGGCTCTAGATACCAATCTGTAACACCCCCAAAATGGGTCGTAGCATAAATAAGTCCGGGAGCGTTACTTCATAATAAAATAGCACAAGATATAAGAGAACGACCTCTAAATGAGTCGTTTGAAAAGTAATCTCGTTGATTTAATTGAAAAAAATAACATTTGTCCCAAGGTTTGCATCATAATGAAAGTCTGGAAATAATAAAACGAGATTTGATATTTTGAATGTATGTAGAAATCCATGAATGTAATCTTGAAAAGCCTAGACTCCGATGCACATCAGTTACGTCAAGCATCTTATTCACCTGAGAAATACATGCTTAAAAGTGTCAACATAAAGTTGGTGAGTTCATAGGTTTATGTAAGTATAAATGTTGGACCGCAATGTTTAAAGTGTGTATTTCTTAGTAGACAATATCCGAAGGAGTGGTTACGATTACACTAAGCTCATGACAGCAAGGCTACGACTTGTATGTATGCCAATCTTTTCAGGCACTGTAAGTGTTCATGTGAATGTGGTAACATTTAAAATTCGACATGGTATACGTCCATTGACTATGTTTGGAACCAATATTTTGGACGGGGATGTCAACCCCAATAGATCTATTTATAACACTCGCGCTTACACACAGTTATTAACAGCTCATGTTACTTACGCTAATCTGTAATCAATTGAATGAAAGTAAGGTTTTTGCGTCTATAATGTATCTCACCCCGAGGTTTGTAAATAATCATAAACAAGTTAAAGCGGGGCTATAAACTCACCTCAAGTAATGGAATGGATGTATGAATAATCAACAATGAATGTCGGTACAAATAACCGGAATGCAACCTAATTAACTATAGGTCGGATAAGAATTATGTACTTGAAATAAATACAACAATGTATTTTATAAAGTTAGATCACAACCTAATAGTTTTAGTTTTAGTTATAAGTCAAAATAATGTTTCCGTTACGTTTGTCATTTAATGTCTATGTATATATATTTGTAAAATATTTTATTAGTCCGAAAATTAATTATAGTCACTTACGCTTGATTTACTATTTTATTATTTCTAAAGTGTCAAAATATATAGTTTAAATAAATTCATACTTAATATATATAAAGGTTTAAAACGCGTATTAATATTATATAAATGTTACACTATTATTTTTTAAGGTTTTTATAGCCCAAACGGACCCGAAAGCACTCGTAAACACCAATTAAAATCTCAATCAACATCTACATTTTTATAAAGTGTGCAGGAAATTTTTATATAAAAAGTTGTCTAGTTTTAATGACGATTATCTTAATTTTTATACACTTTTAAACTTCGAAACTCGCGCTATTATTGTAAAATATCATTCCGAACAACATTCTAGGTTTATACTTAAGCCGGTTCAGACTTGAAACCCCTCAAAAACATGAATTAAAAACCTGGACACGGTTTCGTATTAAGATGTACGATAATAATTTAAGGTTTGATATTGTCTCGAAGTGCGTGCCAAAACAGAACATGTCGGCTGTAATTAAAGGTATAAATATGTTTTTAACTCATGGTTTTTACTTTATTTTTAACACTACAAGTCCACTAATTTTACCATTACAACATCCTTTGTATAAATAATATCCACTAACCTAGTCCCATCCATTTCACTTCAATTATACAATTAAAATGTCAAGAACAACAAATAATTTATAAAACTTATATAAACTAGTTTATGAACAAATAAATTAACAACTAGTTAAATAAATTAGCTAGTCCATGTAATATACCAAAATAAATATTTTCTAGTGTTCTAACATGTTTGTACATTATTTTCACGGTGCGTATGCATTTACTTGTTTATGTATAAATCTTGGTTTTCTTGTAAACTTGTTAAAATATAAAACTAAGTGGTGATTTAACTTGATATATAAGATGTTCATGTATAAATAAATAAAATAGAAGTATAAGAAATAATGCATGAACCTTGAATGATGGTGATGAATGAAATGAACACAAACTAAACCTAACTCAAACCTCTTTTGTTTGATACAAACCTAAACCCTTTAGATACTTGGAAAATACTTGTAAAAATCAAAACTCTAATGTTTCTTGTTCTTGTGATTGTGGCCGGTTATGGATGAGAGAAAAAGAGAGTTTGTGCGTGATTTTTGCTTTGTGAAATGAGTGATAAGAGTTCCTAGCTTTTATGGTGAATCAAGGCATGGCTAATATATTATTTTAACAATTAGGGAACAAAGTAGGATGTGATTTGGCTTTGCATGCTTGTAAGAAAAGGATATGCCATGTGTTTGCGATCAAAGGGAGCATATGAGACAAAAGTTTGGCTTAAACATGGAGGGTATTAGCTTATTAAAGATCTAGTGGTTAAGGCTTAATATATAATAAGCTAAAGTTGAGTTACTGAGATATTTGTGTGATTTATTTACGAGGGGCCCAGTTATGGTGATGATAATGGGTAGGATATTATAAATTTTTGAGTATTGGTATAATTGTGGGTATCTGTTTAAGTATAGAAAGGTGGTGGTGTTTACATGCATGCATAAATGCTAAATATTACGAAACGTAAACGTTTTACATAAAGTATAAAAATAAATGACGAAAATTTATAAATTATCTTCGTAATAATTATATAACACTTATTTGATGTAAAATTTTATTTGTTTAATGCCGGTTACGTTGATTGTTGATTTTTAGCTTCGCGATTTAACTTAACGATTGAAATTAAAAGTAAACGCGTAAAAGTTCAAAATAAATAGTTGAAAATTTATTGACATAAATGACCTGAAAATACGGATTGTTATACCACGTCCTCAAGTCGCTTCTCTCCTGAATTGTCCTCAGTCTTCTTTTTCGTAACTTATGGTAGGAAAACTTAGCATCCTTTCTGAATATACTTCTCAGTCTTGGTGCACGATAAGATGCTCAATTTAGACTTATTTCCACCGCCACTTCCGTCACCTTAGACTACTAGCACCTCATTTTCATAAGGGATACATACGACCTTCTCGTCACAAACGATCACTGCGTGGTATTACGCCAACCAATCCATACCGATGATAACGTCAAAACTACTGAGTCCTACGGGCATTAAGTTAATGTTGAATGGGTGGTTTAGAAAATTTAGGGTACATGATAATGCCTTAATTATACATGGTTTCGGCGACGTTATTGTATCTATTTATATCATTTTTCGTGAACTTTCGATACTTAAAAGCATGAAATATGTGCAGGTTTACCTGAAGACATCTCAAGCTCAAAAAGACTAAAGACACAAGTATTTTACACCTTATAGAATAAAAAGATAGAATAAAATAATCCTAAGTCTAAAAATCAAGCAAGGTACGTCGCACTTTAGGACAAGTTAATGCACATAAGTTAATACCCAAAGTACACCACACTTTTACATCATGTGCGCCGCACTTCCTCTCAGCATTAAAGATTGACGCATTAAAGAAGCAAGTACGCCGCACTTAGCAATGAAGTGTGCCACACTTTTACCCTCGCCCAACCTATAAATTGAGATGAAATTCTCTTATTTCTCACACATTCCAACAACATACCATCTCTCCCTCAATCTTCAACAATCCCTGGAGTCTTAGTATGAATTTCCGGGTAGAACAAATATCATCATCGTAACATTTAGTTAAATAAGGGGTTTGATACGAATTCGTACTTGTAAAGTGATGTTCAGTCCATTTCTCAATCCAAACTTCATATGTTTCTTGTTTCTCTACTAAACTTTGTTATCATGAACACCATAGCCATGAGAGGCTAAAACTCTAATGACTACTCAGTGATGTTAATATAATAATTAAGCGTTTGGTGTCATTTCGATCTTATCAATCTTAAGTTTATTTTGCAATCCTATTATACCTAATCTTGTTAAACTTGTTCATCAACTTTGATTATATACGTATAATGGTATAGGTCAAAAGACCCGTTGTGCACTATATGATTTTAAATATTTGTCTATGATCTTTATGATTTAATCGAAGAAATTCACTTATGTTATTTGATAAACAAAATAGATTTGGTATAATAGTAACTTGACTATTTGAGTGACACATTTGATTAAGTTAAACTGAGATAAGTCTTAAGTTGAATCCAGTTAATTCGTGAAAACACTTTCTAACGAGAAATCATTTTTATAAGTTAAACTCCTAAAGTCGAAGATCGAGATTACTACGATTGCTTATGAATTATATGCAACTATCCGAGTAGTCATATTTCTTTACTATTGAATCTATCTTAAAATTTATCAATAATTGTTTTAAAATTTCTAATTATTCGAACACTAATCAAATCCCTGTGGACGACCTGGTCTTACCTGAAATATTATACTACATATGTGGGTTATAATTTACCCGTGTGTTTCCAATTAATAACCGCTAAAACTAGTCTTACAAATTTAAAGCTTTTGAAACACATCAAAGTTTTTGGCGCTGATGCCGGGGATTTTAAAGCTGTTTGTAGAATACAAGTAATCTCTTAATATTCAAGTAAGAACTAGAGAGAGAAAGTGGAAGGAAGGATGTATTTTCTAGTAAGAGAAAGTAAAAAATATGAAATGCATTAAGGTGAAAATGAGAATACAACCAACCAACCAACACCCTCTCCAAGGCATGAAGAGGGTATTTATACTCCAAATGTGGCCGGCCATGGGCCTTGTAAGGCTTTCCATGGGCCTTTGGGCCATATTAGCTTATAAACAAAACATTGACTAACTACGGGCTTTGACTAGTTAATATTGGAAGTGACCGAGACTTTTCTTTTTCCTAACAATCCCCCCCTAAGGGAGGTCACTCCAATTTACAAAATTTAAACTTAGCATACTATGCTTTGACTTTAGTCTTGAGCTCGTAGTCTTTAACTTCAATCTTAAACTTATGAATTGTTGTAGTGATCTTTGACTTTAGGCTCGAGCTTGTTCCTTTATCTTGACTTGTTTGTGAAAAATGTGATCTTGAGCAACTTGAGATCATCAACCAAGCATAATCTCATTTCGCCATCTTGTAAACTTTGCCATCTTGTAAACTTGTGATTTTTGGACCGACATGCTCATACCATTCTTGATTTGATAACTTGAAAGCTGTAATTATGCATCTTTCTCGAAGTTCTTTAACTTTAACACTTCGTCGCTTTGAGAAGGACGTACGGTATCAGAGTAGCGGAAGTCTTGAAACATGTACTTGAGCTTTCATGATGTCTTTATATTTGTCGGTCGGGTATGAGCATGTGGCTATGAATCTGTGAGTCAGCTGGGATCAGGTACCTCCATGTCCATCTTTATATATTCCTGAAATAAAACAGTTAGCAATAAAGTGGGGGGACGAACATGGCTTTGTCATTCGCCCGTGTTTGGTTGGAGTAACCTTCGAATCCGTGAGGATCGACCTGTGATCAGGTAGATTCAATTTAAGAAGAATCTCCTTGACAGGATTTCCAGCTGAAGTATAGAATCTTTCTAACACATATGTATTAGATTCATCAAACTCAGCATGTTCTCATTACCGGAACGTCTCAAAGCAGACAACACGATAAGAGTGAACCAGTGAGTTACTGTCTCACCGATTGAATAAGAAAATTGATTTGAAAATCAATCGACGTGTCACTTGCTAAAGTGGTTTTGTGACACATCGAGAGTTTTAAGCAATTCAAAAATTCATTAATCGTCGATCCATAACCTGGAACAAGTTTGATTCATAAGAATCGCACCATTGTTGCTTTCCAGTTGTCACAAGTTTGATTCATAAGAATCGCACAAGTCACCTACCATGAGCTTGTTTGATGTTGGCTCAAGCAGGATTTCCATCTTCATTGTGAATTATATCACTCGGATGTTCTGGCAAAATCACAAGGATAATGCGTAGGACTCTTAATGTATATCTTGTTATTCACATTGTGTGACTAAGCAAGCATAATTTGACAAGTGTCCTAATGAGATTTATGGATGATCTCTTTTGGCTCTAGACTCAATAGTGCACTTTG
>BQNB010205648.1:0-10602 GCA_026074375.1 Tanacetum coccineum | reverse complement strand
TAAAAAAATAGTCGACCGCATCGCAAAAATCCGTTCCGACAAGACTCCAATACTTTCTAAAAAATTCAAACGTATAACCATCCTGTCACTTAACGTGACTTTCAACTTTCAATTCGTTGCATGCCAAACTTAATAGATCCATAAGTTCAATGATATGATGATGAAAAAATATTCAATTAATTCACGATTGCGCGTTCGTCGATAATTCATAACTTTAATATCAAATAATATTTCTTTCAATGGTGTATGAGTGATTTATCATTTTATCTTGTTAGGTTTTACTCGAATATAAGTCATCCAAATTATAGATGCAAGTGGCATATAATCGGTGGGTGAATTTGTAAGTGCATGTCTTTCACAAAGAATTGAAGTTGATGTTTTTCTCGGATATGGTTTGGATATCAAGTAGCAGCTTTTCAAGAACTTGATGAGGGCCTTATAATTTGACTGCAAGAACCTTTCTTTAGTTTTAATCCTGCTGGGTCAAGGAATGTATTTCCTTGGCTAGTGTGCTGTGTAAACTAAAGTTAAAGGACAACTTGTTGTCATAAGGTAGGTTACCTGCTATGGCTGGATGCCAACTAGGTGATGCCCAATCTGTTGGATCAAGTGGTCGGGCAACAGTGAAGCGAATGTAGCCAAGTGGGATTGTGTCCCTAAGCAACTCCTTACCAAGCTGTGATGCCAGTAATGGAAATGTAGCACTTGGTCTAGGATCTCAGTGTGAACATGAGTTTTACCTGTTGCCTTGTGATGCCTTTTACAAGAGCCTCTATGGTTGAGGGATGGGTTCCTTTGGTCATAGGAAGAGTGTTTGTAGGGGAAATGTAGCAAGGGAAGAGGTTTTCTCCATGGATGCCTAGTCTCTGCCTAAGTCACACTGATTTGAGTGCAGCAGACTAGAGGTTTGAGATGATTTAGTTCAGTGTATTTCTATTGTGTATTTTTGTTTCATGAATGTCTATGTTGTCTGAGATCCTGCGTGTCTGATAAGCATGGATTCTTTGTATTTTTCAATGTTGTATATAGGATTGGGAGATGTCCAATTTCTACGATAAGTTCTTTGTAATCATCTCATGTAGGTAATATAATTCACATTGTTACAAAAAAATTGTTTTTGCTCGGATAAATTGCAATATATATGTGGGTTGTTCAATTTTACGCCAACAAAACTTTTTGAAAACCCTAGTCTTTTATAAATTGTAAAAGTTAAACACATTACATTTCTAGGCACAATTTAAGAGGAGATGTTATTGTCAATGTCTGTCTCGCAGAGTTGGTCAGAGGGCTCTTCTCAATGCGAGAGGTCTCAAGTTCGAGTCTCCTCATGGTGGTTTCTCCTCTAGATAAATGAGAGTGAGCTCCAACTAACTACATCTGTATTAACCCAGATTTTAAAAAAAAGATGTTATTTTTCAATTTAACATCAGGCTAATTACTTTGGAAAAAGGAATATTCGAACACCACCCCTCCTTAAACTTAGTGAAAAGATAAAAATGATTTCACTTTAACACATACGAGGGAGGGGAAAGATTAATCAAGTGCATTCTGATTAACAAACATATGCATCAAAGTAAGTAAATAGGCTCAGATTATTAGGTGGATGACATATATGTTTAATAAATTTATATAACACGAGTACTTTTTATCAGAATTAACATACTTTATATGTTTCGTAAATTTAAATTATACATCCTTCCATATCAATGATTTTATACACCAAAAAGAATGAAGTTAAAGAGTTCTTTGTTAGACGAATAAGTGGCCCAAGCCCGATTGTGGGCTTGTGGTCCATTAGGGTTAGGTTTGATGTTGTTTATTTACAAAGCTATCTATTTATTATAAATAGATATGTCATCTCTTATGTAATTCATTCAATCAATACAATATCTATCATATTACATGGTATCAGGCCTTCACAGCCGATCCCCAAAACCCTAAATCATCAAACCTCACCTCGATTTAACAGTCGAACTCATCACTCTGCCATGACAAACTCGAATACACCACCACCCCCTCCTGCCCTTACCTTGGTTGAAAAACTCTACGCGGTACATAACATCAATAGTCTCGTACCCGAAAAACTCGATCTTCAGGAATCGAACTACTCCACATGGAGTTACTTTTTCAAAGGGCACTGCAGCAACTTTAACGTGCTAAACCACATCGATGGATCGACGTCCACATCTGATCCACCAACCGACGAATGGATCACGGCTGACTCCATCGTAAAATCATGGATCTTTCTTACCCTTTCTCCAACGCTTCGGAAAAGGATGATCAGCACCAACCCTGCTTCGGCTAAAGCCGCCTGGGACACCATCGAAACCATCTTCCAAGAAAACAAAAGGACACGTACCGTTGCTTTAAAAGGTGAACTACGTGTCATACAAATGGGCGACGACACACCAGACGCCTACTTCTCCAAGATTGATTCCATTATCACTCTTCTTACCGACCTTGGCTCGACCATGGATGATGACGATATTGTCACCTATGCCATCAACGGCCTAAGTGAAAAATACGGAAGCCTTGCTCAAATAATTGCTCACAAAGATCCCTTTCCTGACCTAGCAACTGTTCGCACCATGGTCACGACTGAGGAGATGCGTCTCCGGTCTAAGCAACCGATACTCTCTACCTCCACTACATCAAGCTCACCACAAGTGCTTCTTGCTACATCCCAACCACGGATTCAAGACAACCGCAACAATCGTGATCGCGATGCCCGTAATGAGAACAAGACCGAGATCTGCCGCAACTTTGGCCGAGGTTATTGCCGCTGGGGGACGAATTGTCGTTTCATTCATGCCTCTCCAAAAGGCACCAACAACCCACGCCCGAACTCATCTCAACATAATACTCGCTCCATGCAACAAGGGCCTGGACACACTGGTCTTAATTCAGCCAGCCAACAACACCTTCTATCCCTCATTCAGGCCCAACAAAACCTATTGGCCCAGTATGGCTTATCCATTTCGCAGGGTCAGCAACCAGTTCAACATAACAACACAATGGGCTTAAGGCCCAATGCCCCTCCAGGATTTCAGCAAACACAACCACACCAGCCCACGTTCGGGTTCAATGGCCACCAGCAGGCCCTCTACTCGGCTGCTGTACAAAACCAATCTGCCTCCTCGGGTTCGACTAGTCAAGAGACACAACTGCCACATGCTTTTAATACTTTGACCTTACAGGATCCGGCTAACTCAAATTGGAACATGGATACTGGTGCGTCATCTCACCTTAACTCTTCAGTTAATAATCTTAGTACTATTTTTAATTCTCGCATATATCCATCTGTTCTTGTTGGTGACGGGAAATCTATTCCTGTCACCAACACGGGCCATAGCACGCTACCAACTCCCTACCGTACACTTCACTTAAATAATGTTCTCATTACACCCAATATTGTCAAAAACTTAATTTCTGTACGTCAATTCGTTCGTGAAAATAAATGTACAATTGAATTTGACGAGTTTGGTTTTTCTGTAAAGGATTTCTGGACCCGTCAAATTCTCCTCAGATGTGACAGCACGGGTGACCTTTATCCAGTCACGTCTCCGTCGTACCCTCAAGCTTTTCTGGTTGGACAGCAAACGTGGCACCAACGACTTGGTCATCCGGGAAGTGAAGTGCTACGTTCGTTAGTTTCTAATAATTTAATTTCATGTAATAAGACACAGTCTTCCGTGCTTTGCCATGCTTGTCAGCTTGGCAAACACGTGAGGCTTCCTTTCTCACTTTCAGAAACTATTGTTAAGGCTCCTTTTGATATTATCCATTCTGATTTATGGACATCTCCTCTTACTAGTGTTTCGGGTATTAAATATTATGTCTTGTTTCTTGATCATTTCTCACATTACTTATGGGTGTACCCTTTACGACATAAGTCGGATGTGTTGTCCAAATTTATTCACTTTCGTCCATCATGTTCAACGAAGGTAGACATGGGAAATCTATTCTCTCTATCCCACAACACATGGCCTTAATCACGCTACCAACTCAGCCCACACCCTACCCCCAAACCCAACCCACCAAGACAAACACGCAACCACCCCACAAAATCACACCCCCACAACCACACAAATAATATAAAATTCATACTCCCCCACCAAGACCCCCCACAACCAAAAAGTACCGATCCACATACTAAAGATCCCCACCAATGTCCCCCAAAATATCTATACGATATTATGTTATTAATTATTACCAGTAGAATATATATGGAACACCGTCAAAATCACCAACTAGAATGTCATACAGCACTGTAGACCTTTTAGTCCATTCAACGATTCCGAGTAAATTCTAGCAGTGAAAAAACAAAGAAATAGAATCCAAAGAACACCCAGAAAGAAAATGAGTGGCCAAAACAAACGAATGCAACAAATATGCGCCCGGAGACACGCAAAATGACACACAACAAAAATCAAACTCCGTTCGTACCCTCAAGCTTTCTGGTTGGACAGCAAACTAGCAACCAAACGACTATGGTCATACCGGGAAGAGATTGCTACGTTCTATAGTTTTCTAATAATTTAATTTCATGTAATAAAGAACACAGTCTTCCGTGCTTTGCCATGACTATGTCAAACTTGGTCAAAACAGCGTGACGCTCTCGATTCCTTCCTTCCAACCATTACGCTCACCATCCACCCTCTTAATCACCCTCCTCGCACCACATCAGGTATCCAATGATAACATTTCACATTTTTTTCTGGCTACAACCCTTCATCAGAGAGGCCTCAACCCTTCTCCCTCGAACACGTTCTCATTCCTCCTCTCACGTTCTTTCTTCCTTCTCTTCCCTCCAATCTCCATCAGAAACTATTGCGTTAAGGCTCCACTTAGAAATAATCCATCTCTGATTTATGGACATCTCCTATTACTAGTGTTTCGGGTATTAAATATTATGTCTTGTTTTCCTGATCATTTTTCTCACAATACTATGGGTGTACCCTTTACACACATAATCGGATGCGTTGGTCACAAAACTTTATTCACTTTCAGTGCTTATGTTAAAACCATTTTAATTATGACAATTAAATTTGGCAATGTGATCATAACAGCGGAGGCGAGTATTTTACAATATGCCCTTAACACCACTATTTGTGACCAATGGTATTCTCCATTCGATTCTCTTGTCCCAAGACTTCACAACAACAATGAAAATCAGAACGAACTGATACGCACCAACAACAACATGATTCGTACTTTACTAGTTCCAAAGCTTCACCTGCCACCATACATTTAGGGTTTAAAGCTCCTTTCACCATAATGGCCGGCGCCTATACCACTATAACATCTTACCCTCCACCACCACCCAAGCCATCAACAAAGAAATACCTCACACATAAGCCACCTATAAATCATACATCAACTGAAATTAAAAAAATTAACACGCGACTCTAGGCAACGCTGCCTAATAAAAAACAACAACAACCCAACTACAAACCCTACTAATAAATCGGGTGTCATACTCTCACAAGAAATCACACCATGAACAAGCCAATCGCGGCACTACGTGTAAATAAAATGAGAAGACTAATTGATATCCTCATCATCACCACAAATCACAGCATAAAACTAGAACCACGTGCTAACACACCCCGCAATATTTCTGGGAATTCCTACAAATCGACTACCATGACGGGCTCCGCGGATATCGATGCCTAGACTTAAACCACAGAACAAAATACATCGTTATCCTTCATTTAACATTTGATGAGACATATTCCCATAAAGGATCTATTGACATCTCATCGACTCGAAACGCAATCACTATCTAAAAAAAAATTCCGTTATGAAATCAATACACATGAAACACACCTCAGTACAACATTTTGTCGACACTTCTCCCCACTTCAAACAATCAACACTCCAATCTAAAATCACTCTCTACCAATCCCCCACATCCCAGTAATCCCACCACCACTCAACATCTACTTCAATGCGCAGAACCACCCAGTCCACCACGAAGCCCACTCCCACCAGGCTCAACCAAACACATGAGTCTATCCACTTCCCAACCCCACTCACCAAACGTCCAGCCCACAAACCAAACGCCAATACCAGTTAAACAACTATTCCTACACACAACCACACTAATCCCACCTCGACTCACCCCATGGCACGGATACACCTTCCGTGTCGGTACTCAAACAGTACCTACGTACAACGATTTTAACTACACGTGTCACAAATATCACCTATTCCAACATGATCGGGCAGATTATGCTGGAGATAAGTACTATCCAATTGCATTTCGAGTGACACAAAGTTTGTACTCGTGCTATGTCTTGATGAATATTACTCACACTGCTTTAATTAAAAATAATACTTGTATTCTTGAGCCACTCGGCCCCCCGCACAAGACAGCGAACATTAGTTTACTCGATCCCTAAGAGGCTTTTTCCGGCATAAGTATCAAAACGCTTGCATTGGTACCCTCAGTACGGATTACAACAAGGCTCGTCTAGTTGCAATGGAAGCCGAACACACTCGATAAGCATCATATAATCATCCAAACATGCAGGTATTGATGCGTGGATGAGAACATTTAGTCCGGTTGTCAAACCGCCATCATCCGGACAGTACCATAATCAGTCATAGCCATTTACTAGACCATTGGCCGTTTCACCAGCTTGATGTCAAGAACGCCTTCTTTTAACAAGTATCGTAAAACCAGAGACATGTATAATAGACCGCAACCACTAATATTTTCGGGATCCGCAGAGCATTCTAGATCATGTTTGCCTTCTCAAGCGATCTCTTTACTGTCGGCTTATCAACAAGGCCCTCGGCCTGGTTTTAGAGATTTTTCGGCTTTATGCTGGCTGCTGTCGTCGTGTTGGTTTCCATCATAGTCGCTGTGAACTCCTTCACTCTTACATCTCCAACGAACGGAGGCACAACACTGCTTACTAATGCTTTTCTAATATGTTGATGATATTGTTTTTGACTAATGCTTCTCTTCCTTCTGATTCAAAAATAAAATAAAAAAAATAACCATCCAGTTGGAAAACCAGATATAAGGATGTACAAACGATATAACGATATCGTGTCACGAAAAAGCGCGATGCCCGGAGAAGCGTAAGGAGGGAGAACAAGACTCTTGCTGAGGCCAGAATGTCAACATCCAATTAAGATAGCAATACTAAACCTAACGTAATCTAACAAAATCAGGCACGTAGTGACGTACATCTGAACCAGGACCTCCTAATCTCCCAAAACAGAACATCGACTCATCTGAGATCGTGACGTCCAAATGGTGAAATATAAAACCAGGTGAGACGGATGTATCACCAGCCAGAACCCCAGCAGAATCTCACATCTTACAATTCCAGTCTTCCATGACAGAATATGGGCTCAACCATAAATATTCCTTGGGCATTATCTTGACACTATAATGCATCTGCGGGGATGTTTCTAATCAAACAAAAGTATGCGACTGGGCTTCTGATCAGTGAGCAGTGTAAGCCTTAAATTGTTAAACCGAGCGAACACCTGGTTGACACGGACATCAAAATTTCTTGCAGATGGTTGCTTCAACCCTATATACACTGACCTCTACATAATATCGTCAAGGCCTAGCGTGGGAGGCCCTTACATTATCACACCTTTACCGCCTGACATTTCAAAAATATAAACAGAAATCAGGGGTCCAAAAACAAAAGCGTCGAAAAAACTCAAGGTCCGTGGAACTACATGTAATATATGTACAACGATAAAAATACTCGACGAAACTCTTATAAAATAAAAAAATAGGAAAAAAAAAATAAAGAAGAAAGCTCAGGGGGCAAATCAAAAATGCATCATAAAAACCCCCCCCCCAACAACCACCCCCCCGCAACCCACACACCTCACAAACCACCACACCAAAAAACCGCTCGACACCGTTGGACCAAAAAAAAAAAAACCAGACACCAAAATAAACGACACGACAAAAAATCAAGAACTGTGATGAGATCAAATTCATTCAGCAACAAACAGTACTGTCTCCTTTAAGACAAGAACCCCCGAGAGCCCCACTCTACTGCTCTTAAGCGGATCTAACGGTCTTGACGTGTCACCTTGTCCTATGATTACACCTTTATTCCTCTCACACGTACAAATCATCTTTAGTTGGCTTACTCAGGCATGACGGATAGGGCGTGTTTGTCCCCACTAACTTCGTCGATCAAACCACTGGTTATATGTGTTTTTCTTGCAAATCTTTCTCTCACAGGTCATCGAAAGCGCCAATTATACTAAACCCTACCCTAACCAACACACACACACTACAAACCCTAACTCTCTCGATACTAAGTGCTAAGAGGCTGAGTATCGAGGGTGTTACCAATGCGGACTTAGAGCTGAAACAACTTGTTGGTTACGTAAAATCTATTACGTGAAACTTCTATAACACCTCTAAGCCACATGCTAACACTTGTCTATTATCAGTACAATGTGAGTGCCGTCTATCTCTCTTCTAATCCTAGTGCAAAACATCAACCAATCGAAGCATATCGAGATTTCAACATTCACTTTGTTCTGGATCATTTGTTGCTACCTAAGTGCTATATCGGGTTCTAACACGTCCTGTCACTTATCAGTATGCGGATATACTATTCACCACAAAGGTTTACACTACTAGTTTTATTTGATGAGTTTCGTACCAGTTTGATCGTAACATCCCGGATACATCTCACCGTTCAAACTGCGGGGAGATGTTAGACAAATAAGAGCCCAAGCCCGATTGAGGGCTTGGGGTCCAATAGGGTTATGTTTGAGATTTCATAGTCATAAACACAAAAAAAAATGCAAAAAATCGAAACTCAAAAAATGAGGATCCGTTGAACGATAACCTTATTACAAAGCAATCTATTTAATAAAATAGAATATGCCATCTTCTCATAATGTCTCAAATATGTTGCTTATTTACAAAGCTATCTATTTATTATAAATAGATATGCCATCTCTTATGTAATTCATTCAATCAATACAATATCTATCACATTACAAGGCCATCATTAAGGAATAATAACTTTTGGGTTCATGCCCGAACAGTCCTTCGGAGAAGCCGGAGGAGCGAAGGCTACTCCTGGTCCGGAGGCATTAGCATCGGAGCGCATCGTATAAAATACTGACAACAATAGTACTAAGTGGTACGACGATAACAGGGGGAGACCCACAACAACTCGTACTCACACACCACGACAACACGAGCGACGAAAGCCATGCTTAGTGCTCATCGGTGATTATCTCGCTGACCCTAGACGACAACAACGTCTCCACAATACTCGTGTCGTGTGGCTAAGTTTGAGTAGTATAAATAGAAGACAACAAGTCTTCAAAGATTAAGTTCTCACACACTCATCTACTTACTTACTCCTTCTTACCTCACATATTTTCTTATTTCTCGTATATACCAAGTACTCATTCTTACACCAGAGAGCTTGTTCTTGGACTAAAAACTCGAGGCCGATTTTGTTCGTATCATTTTTGTTTATCGTTTAAATCTTTGTTCATCGCACTTTTTTAACATAAAAAACATAGGTAAAACTATTTCTTTTCAAAAGAAATACTCATTTTATAATCCCACAATCTCTCTTTTCTACGAAACTTTTTTGAAAATTTGGAACCCTTTTCTAAAAGGAATTTTTTCCACAAAACGAGTTTTTTTTATTAGGATAATGACAAATACACCAATAAATATCTTTACCATTATTTTTAACAATTTAACAACCGTGTCATAATCTATTTTTATTATTGATTTAGTAAAACTCTTTTCCCTATAAATACAAAGAAATCTCCACACTCCCTCATTCCACAATTCTATTCTTCATAATACGGTAAACCCTTAAACCCTAACTTTTTACAGTATAATTTAAGTATTTAGTAATCTTCTGCAAACCTATCATCCATAATGCATTTAACAGTTTTTTGTTAATTTTATGTTATTTTGCTTCTGGGTTTTTATTACTAATGTACTGTGACCCCTTTGTTGTTGTTTTAGGGGGTGTTTGTTTTGGCTTATATAACCGGCTTATGACGTATTTAGTTGTATGCTTGTGTTTAAGCTCACCTTTTTGTGGCTTATTTTGAAACTTTTCGGCATATATAAGAAAGCCGATTTTTTTTAAAAAAAATAAGTCACAAAAAGTGAGCTTATGAAACATAAGCCCAAATCCAAATAAGCCAAGCTGGCTATATAAGCATAAACAAACACCCCTTTAGTCAATATATATCAAGTGTTTGTGAAAATGTATGTGGATTTAACATTTTATTTTGTTGTGTTTATGTGATTTATGATATGGGTTTTTGGTCTTTTTTTTTAATTAGTAAAAGTTAGGGTGTTCTAATATTCAATCTTGACATTTTAGAAAAAAAGAAAGGGCATGAAAGTGTAAAAAATTTAGAGGATGTGTTTAGATGCAATTTTCTAGAAAAGTGAAGAGTTAGGGAATGTTTAGTTGCAGAAAAAGCTCTAGTTTCCAATTTTTTTAAGAAAACTAGAAAAACATAAAACATGTTCAATCGCCATTATTTTCAAATGTCTAACTTTTCTAAGAGAACATGATTTTAGAAAACTGCGGCAAAGTGAAATATGTACTTTTCCAT
>BQNB010205644.1:0-10602 GCA_026074375.1 Tanacetum coccineum | reverse complement strand
AGCCGGCAAGAGGCAGTAAACTTTTATCAGCCCATAGTTTTTATTATTATTATTATTACCTCCACCATTTAAATGACTACCACATCGGTATGCTAATCGATCATGATCCAGAAGTCTTATTTCGGCTTCGGTTTATTACATAATTATTATTATTATAGCCAAATTTCAAGTCCCGTGGTCTTTTAACAACTGCCACATCGGTATCTTTGGTAACCGAGTCACATAGCTTGATTCGATCCCCGCATTAAGTTGTCCATGGGGAAAGCAAATGGAAGAGAAAATCTCAATCGGGCTTTCATTAATGTTTGGATAAACATTAAAGCACATGAAAGTTCCATCCCGATGAGATGCCACCGGCTCTAAGTGGAGATGCCGGGGTCAAAAATGGTGTCTTCACTCCCGGTGGAGAGAAGTAAAGGAGAATCCACAGGGTAGGTGCGATACGGGAGAAAAGTCCGAATGACAAATGTGAAGGAATCGTCATCTTCAATATTTTGAGAAACATCAATCTCACCTCCCCCTGGGTCAAAACATTCGTCTTCATTAAGCTCATCAAAATTGTTTATCACGGGTGCATCGGGCTCAATGTCGAAGGTAAAACGCTCATACTCGGGAATAGGATCATCGTTAAGTAAGTCGTTGGAAAAAATAATATCCCCTTCCGAGTCAAAATCACTTTCAATACCCGGTGGTATCGAGTCTTCCGGAACAAGAAATGTATCAACCTCCTCTATAAGAAAATCACTATCCACAACGGCAATAGGAGAAGAGGAGGGATATTCAAGCACAAAAGGAATAGACGGAGTAAGATTCAATGCTTCGATCTTATCAATGAGAAGATTGGTATTTAATAATTTCTCACGAAGAATCTCGTCCTCTGTTTAAAGAATATCATTGTCAATTTCTCCATATTCTTCATCAAAATCGTCTTCATCAAAATTGTCTTCATCAATTCCCGGTAAAATTAGATCAAAAAAATCGAGTTCATCGACAAACTCCTTGGGAAGAAAATTAATCTTAGGAGATGCGATCAAAATATCTTGACTAAGCAAAGAGTTAATAAGTCCACATTCAGCATTAAAATGATCATTACACAAGATGACATATCACAAATATCTTCGGAAATACCCTTAAACTCACTTGGGATTGGGACAAGGTTCTCAACACTAGACTTTTCCATTTCCGGAATAGTGTTAAGATGCTCGTCCCCCATACTTAGAGAGTTATCGGGCTCCTCGATCGGTATGTCGGGTGTGATTTCTTTATTCTTCCTATATATTATAGTATACTCATCATCATCATTATAGAAGGTATGACGATTCCAACTTGAACTATTAATAAATTCAAATAGTTCCTCATTAATATTTCACACATCTTCATGGAGTTTACTCATCAATTCTTGAATATCTTCTTGTTGATAATGCTTGTCCTTAAAAGCATGCTTAATTTCGGAAAATCTCTCCCAAGCTACCAATAAAACCTTTGGTATTTCTCCAAAAGGTATACGACTAAACTTCCTTAGGAAGGTTTGAATGTCTCTCATTAAGTTTTCTCTATCTTGCAACATCTCCACATCGTCAATCATAGAAAAATTCCCATATGGAGTAAAACTTTTAGCTGCCGGCTCCTCATGCTCTGCCTGTTTTGGTTGAATTCCTTTAAGAATTTGCAAATCTTTCATAAGCTTAAGTAGCAATTCCTGCATACCTTCAGGTTGATTCTGCTCTTCTTCCACAACTTGCTTAATTTTAAGAAATCTCTCCTCAGCTAGCGATAAAGCCATGCACTTTTCTTCAGGAAGTATATGATTATACTCCTTTAAAAAGGCTTGAATGGTTTCCATTAAGTTTTCTCTAGCTTGCAATATTTTCGTATCTGTTTCTTGAGGAGGATGATAAATTTCGGGAAACTGCGGGGGTTGATATTGGTCAAAACCGGAATAAATCGGATTATAACAAAAAATAGGGTCATAATTTTGGTTCATCGGTTGACACTGATCATTTTCATGAAGAACTCGATAATTTTCACAAGGAAATTGTTGTGGTTGACTCGGAAAATAATATAGAGGTTGGTTAAATCCAAAGTCTTGATTGTAACAGGGACCCTGATCAAAGACGGGTGTGTTCCCTGTTTGACAATCGTAACCTAGATGAGAGTTCCCTCCACAAAATTCACACGAGTATGTCTTGTATTGGTATTGTGGAGGTTGGTTGAAGAAGTTATGTGTTTCATTATAAGAATAAGAATTTAGGTCATAGACAAACTCATTTCTGGATCCTACACTGCTACAGCTCGGACAGTTTGCACCATTAAACGGCCCTCCACAATACGAGCAACCAAAATGGTTATATGAAGACATGTCGAAGAATTAAACGGATAAGAGGATAAAGAAGATAAGAATTAAATATAATAAGAGGATAAAGAAGAATATTTTTTGAGATTTTAAAAATAATATATGAGAAAATAAATTAAAATAAGAAAGAAAAATATTTTTGGTAACCGAAAATCAAACGTGCACGGTAGCTCTCTAAAAATACGTACAAGAAAGTGGAGGAGTTGGTAAGTGCGAGGCGCTATTTAGAATAACCCTTCTCCTTTTGGGTGATGTTGATCAAACCCGCCTTAAACTTCCCTTATAGCACGTAATCTAAAGGTGGGCCGTAACAACGATTAACAAATGGTTATTTTTAATATTAAAATAAAAAAAAATACAAGTGTAAAATATTTTTGTATTTTTATGGTTTTATTAAGAAAATATTCACAAATGAAAAACGATAACTTCACAAGGAAGGGTCTTCAAAACACTAATCTTCGAACGAAACACGATAATCGTAACACACTTCCCCGGCAACGGCGCCAAAAATTTGATACGCTGTCCGAACACACTCTATATATAATATATAAGTATATAAGGATTATATCAAATAATAGTATAGTAAGTATTTTCCGTCGGGTTCGAGAAACAAACTTTTAACCAAAGTAGTCTCAAAAACCTCCCGGGTCGTTTTCCCTCGACGAAGCGTGAATTGAAAATCGGTTAAGTCCGTGATCGCGCGTTTTGAATGGTTTCAAAGATTTTTGAATTGGTTTTTCTAAATCCTACTAAATATAAATGACAAGTAGATAAATGCACGAAATCAAGTAAACAAGAAATGACAATTAAACACGTAAGCATTAAAACGTAAACGGGAATTAAAAACGCGACATTTAAATCCTAAATTATCTAAAATTAAACCTAAAATGATTTTCTTAAACTTTTTCTAATCCTAATTGACTATTTTAAAAGAAAATGCTAAGGAAATTCTAAACCGAGGGTAATCTAAGCTAAAAATGAAGAAAACGAGAACGGGAACGAAATCCCGTTCTTTAAAAAGTGAAATTTCAAAATATTAACCCTACGAAAGTAAATTTCAAACCTAAGCCTAAAATATGATAAAAGAAAATTTTATAAAAAAGAATTTTATTTTTTTGATTATTTTTTTATTTTTTATGATTTTTTAAAGTTTGAAAAGAAATTAATTTGCGAAAAATACTAAACTTAAATTCAAAAATCTAAGAAAAATTTCAAAAATAGTTTGAACTGTGAAGAATGCAAGAAAAATAAAAGCTCAAAGTGAGCTTAAACAAATAAGCCAGAAAAAAGCTCAAAAGCACACGAAGTGCTTATAGAAATGATGAGCCAAAAAGATGTTATAAGAATTGAATGTGCAACTTAGGACGTAAAAGTCCCAAGGGCACGTTGGTGTGAGGTGTGTGGTGTGAGGCTTTAAAAGGTTGAGACTTTGTTGAGGTCAGGGGTTCGAGCCTTGCTCACCCCTGACTTCCTTGGTTTCCCTTTTTTTTCAAAAACTTTTTAAACAAAGTTGTTTAGCAGCTAAAAATAAGCACTTTTAATAATGACAACTTTTTATTTTACTTAAGCAATAAGCCAGAGACTGAGCTTAAAAGAGACAGATTACATTTAACATTTATAAAGCTTTTTAGCTTAAAACCTAAGAATCAAACAAACTTGAATTAGCTAAACTACTATCAAATAAGCCAAAATTATCCTATAACTAAACTAATAAGCACAGCTGAACAAGTATTAAGCAAAATTATAAACCATAAGCTCAAATAAGCACTTAGACACTCTTGCTCTAAACAGTTCACAAAAAGAACAAACAGCTAATTTTGGGCTTATTTTTAAGCAATCAAATAGAACCTTATGGCTAAACCACTTATACCATTAAAAAGCTTGACTAAAATATTACTTAAAACACTAATTAAAAACTATTTTGAAATTCAACTAAACTATGAAAAAACTATTCTAAAAAGCTAATGCAGACAGAGCAAACTATATTTTTGGTTTTTTATAAAATTTATGAAAAGACAAAATGCTGAATTTGAGGCTAAAATTTGATGACTAAATAAGCTAGTTTCTACAAATTAAGTTCAAACAGATTTAATATAACCTACAAACTATGAGCAAACTTAATTTTAAATCCTAACTCTAATTATTACCCTCTGAAAATTAAGCTAGAAGATGGTTGTTTGGCTAAATTCTATGCTGATGCAATTGACCATAAAATTTAAAACCTATAAAAGCAGACTTACAAACTCTATTACTACACCTATTTCACACTTAACTAAGAGCAAAAAGAGAAATAACAAAAGATGGAAAGGACTTAAGCTAAAAATGCATTAACTATTGAATTATACTAACAGATGCTAACAAACTTTTTATAAACTAGATAAAAACTTGATTAACTCTAACTCAGACCTTAAATCAAGATCTAAAACTGAAATATAAAGGTTTGAAATATGCCAAAGTGGCAAGAACTATTACCAGTACTAACTTGTGGTTAGTACTGGCCTTGATCCAAACACCCCTTTAGAAATTTCAATTTTATATTTAGCTTAAGATAATGAGAGTTAAGGCTTAACATACTAAGACCAGATAACAACAAGCTTATAACACACCTTAAAAACAGATTTAAGCTACTAAATAAACAGAATCTATAAGCTAACAAGTAATGCTACTATTTTTGGATTTTTATGACAGTTTTATGAAAATAACTTGCTAACTAAATTCTAAGCTATCAAGTAACTATATCAGACAGAAAACAAACAGAATAAGCAGGATTAAGCAAATTTAAACTATAATAAGATAGCAATAAGCAGATATAAGCTAACAATAAATTGAACAGCTAGAAAATTAAATGACAGTAAGGTAAAATAGGAAAATATAAAAAGAAGTGTACCTCACACCTCAGCTAAACAGAGGTGAATGCTCACTTGAGCTTAATCTACAAGCTCTGGCTTGTAAATAACAAGCCAGTAAAGTCCAATAAGCCCGTCCAAAATTGTCTTATCATCCATTTATAAGCTGAGGTATATTTAGGAGAGGAAATGAGTATTAGTAAGCTTAGTTAAGCTTTGAGAGCTTAACTAAGTGACAAACTAGCTTAAGAGTAAAGAGAGCTTATTAAGAGCTTATGATGTTATTTAGCAAAATTCATAAAAGTTAAAACATAATTTTAAAGTAAAAATGCAATTTCATTAATAAGAAAAGGATTACATGGCTTTTAAAGAGAAATTACATTAAAAAAATGAATAAGCTGGAAATAAACTAAACTACACTACTTTAAACTACCCTACTCCTAGATCTAATCATACTCCTCCTTCTCTTGCTCTGTGAGTAAAGCCTTCTATATATAGGTGTGTGGAGAAGGTTCTAGGTCTTCAGGACGCTCCCATTGCTTTAATCACGATCATTCATTCCTAACCAACTTTTGGGGAAGGAGGGTGAACAGTAAACTATTTTTCCTACCTTTTTTCTTTCTTTTATAAGATTGTGTTTGACCTGGGGTAAAAGAGTAGGGACTTGGGCTCGGGATTTATAAAAAAGATTAGGGACTTGGGCTCGGGATTTATAAAAAAAGATTGAGCCGATGTAATTTTTAGGCTTGGGTAAAGGTAAAAAGGGTTTTATAAAACACATTTAACAACCGTTAGTTATGGACTAACGGTGTTAGGGTTTTTTGGGACTTTTGGTGAAATTGTGTTAACATTAAGGACATTTTTGGTATTTTGAAGGTCTTGTCTTTTTGTGGGTTGACCAATGTTGACCATGGTTGACCATGTTTGTCCGATTTTGACCGTTTTCTTGTGTTATTTGCAATATCCGTACCTACACATCACAAATGACAAAACAAGCAATATACAAGCATAATTTGCACAATTTGTTCATTTTAAGGCCATTTTGGGTATAAAAAGAATATGTGATTTCTTACATATCAAGGTGTAAGAAACATATAATGGAAACGGAAATGGATGAGATACATTTGGGTGGCTTTAGGTGAATTTAGAGTGGAAGGGTTAGCTAATTATTTACACGAATACACTTTGGTTTGGTTGCTAAGCCAAGACTCGGACGAAGATCTACAAACTCTACACAACTCTACATCAATCTCTTTCTTTTTCTTTTCTCATTTTTTTGAATAAAATAATACATCACATGGGGTTTATAATATGTACCCCTACACTTGAGCTTTTACATGCTCAATATTTACAATCTAACTAATGACCTGATTTGAGGTGGATCAAGATAACATAGAGATCATTTGACAAACATATGGGGGTATTGACTTAACTTTTCTTTCCCATTCTTCTATGAAATAAATACTACCATGAATCCTAATCGTCCCAAAACTATATTTACAAGGATAAGGACTTAGCAACCATGTACTCAAATAATTAACTTAGGTTATCACAATAATGTACTAAAGGCGAGTACATATAAGGTAGGCTAAGGCTTTTTGGGTGTAATGATTGGTTTAAGGGTGACAATGCTCTTCATTAATAGTCCGGATTAACCAGAAAATTACGAGAACCATGAAAAAGGATAGGCTCAGAGGGTTGTACTAAGGTATCCTGCACTAAAGGTGAGTGCATGGCAAGGGTGTGGGATAGTTATATGGTCGGTGTGACCATCATAGCAATTATAGGTTTAAAACATGTGTTAGTCCTAATGTCTCTTGTCAAGCAAATCCTAATACTTACTATGCGGTCTCGGGATGCATCACAAAAACAAGTTTTAGAATTTAATATGCTACCGGTACACTCATATGAATTTTACTAACACCAAACATTCCAAAAAAGGCGACAAGGCAATGCATATATGGCCGTAACGACGGAATAGACATGCACGCCTGCAGATCAACCTTAACTCGAAACGGGTAAAGATAAAATCATCTTGGGTTACCAACAATGGGTACCCGAATTCCTAAAGATCTAAGGGCGAACCTCACATTTTAGGGGTGGAATTTTGAGGGTTTTTGAGCTAGTAATATAAATTCCTATCCATGAGACGCTAGTAATACTCGGCTTTCGTTGGTGTGTGTCGTAAAAAAAATTAAATTTTGGTAAAAATCACCATTTTATGTTATGTTTCGATATATTACCCATCTTTTTAAGGACAAATAAAATGGCAAATGAAAGAATAGTTTCTAAGGCTTATTTACCCCTACACTTAAGTTGAACATTGTCCCTAATGTTCTCTAGAAATATCCATTAAAACAGATAAAGGGAAAAGAAAACAAGGAAAAGAAACTAGTACTCCACTGGTTTACTCAATAATGGAGAAGAAACATGCGATAACAGGTTAAATCGTCCTCTGAGAATCATCAAATGAAACTTCCTAAGAACTTCTAAGCTTCTTCTCATCAAATATAATTTGTGATCAAAGACAAAGACAACAATACCAAGCATAAAATGTGCGATTTACCAATATACAATATGAATTTTGGGTTTGACTCGATAGATAGGATGAATACTTAATATGAGCTTGTTTGATGTTGGCTCAAGCAGGATTTCCATCTTCATTGTGAATACTTAAGTATCACTCAGATGTTCTGGCAAAATCACAAGGATAATGCGTAGGACTCTTTATATTTTCTCGTTATTTACATTGTGTGAGATAAAAAGCATAATTTGACAAGTGTCCTAATGAGATTTATGGATGATCTCTTTTGGCTCTAGACTCAATAATGCACTTTGATTTTAGTGATCGGAGGCTGGAGCAGACTGCCACCTTTTCAATATCAACTAACTCGGAGTGAGAAAGTCGATAGAAATGCATGTAATCCTCGTGAGAAATAAAACAAGAGTCTTTTGAGAGACCTTGAGTGGCTAGGGAGTGTTGTGCATAGCGTCACTGGGTCCATGATAGTCTTCAATGTCAGACAACACCTTAGTGTTTCCGACAGTTTATGTATTGACCCGGTTTCTGCCTAAGTGTATAAAGGGCTTCTTTTTTTACACCCTTTATCCTTACATTTCTTTTTCATTCTTCAACCCCTTCAATGCTTACTGAGACTTCATAACTAACACCTTGTTGGGTTTGTTCCAGTGTTAGCTCCATCTCAGTTGGCATTATCCCCTTTTCTCATTTTTTCTACTTTTATCATACCTAATGACTTCTACACTAACTAGTGGATATCCCTGGGTAGATCCCTCCGATTCTGGCTGGATCATGGGATTTGAATACCTATGCCTAACCACTTTATATCTCCATAAATTTAAGAATATGGCTGGTCTTTTGGGTATTCCATCACTATCCTTCAAAACCTTTGAAAATTCAGTCAAAGTGTTTGATATAAATATCAAAAAGATTTACACTTTGAGAGTTTTTCATTATTACTAAAAGCTCCCCCTTAACATGTGCATCGATATCGTAGTACATGCTAAGTGTAGAGTGTACTGAGTCCATTTTATATGATCATATTTTGATACATGTTAGATTTAGTTTAATCACATTTTCTCCCCTTATCCAAAATGTTAATCCCTTAATATTTTAGATATCAATTGATTAAACGTCCAGGGAAAAAATGTTATAGAATAACTTATAAGAACATTTTAATGCTCCCCCAGAAATTATGAGGGATATGATCTAGTGTTGAGTACGAAATTTTGAAAGATTTTGAATTTTGTGAAAAATTCTTGAAAAATCATCATACTTGAACACCACATAAGCCTAAGTCTTTTACTACTTATGTACATATTCACATGTTTATTATATACGAAGATTTGACCTAAATGATGAGAACATCATATGATAGAATCATATGGTTCTTTTGTCGCAGCCGTAGGTCTCCTTCGTACAATCTCCCACCAACGAACTTTTTCAAGCTCCTCATTAACCTTCTTTCTTTCAAGAGGTTGTCAATCTGATCTTTCTCTGTCCAAGCACTCTTCAGCATTGCTTCAACTTTCTTTCCAACTTACGAAAGTCTTTGCTTCAAACTTTGAGTATGAAACAGATTCAGATACATATGTAACTTGAGCTTGTGTGGTTGGTGATGTCGGTGTTGATGTTGTCTTAGCTTCCCCCTAAACTAGCAATCCTTTCTTGAGTAGATTCAGAACTTTCTTGCAAGTCGCATAAAGCAGTCTTAATGTATAAAGCCCAGATATCCGAAGTACACAATAACTCGAAACCGCAACACCAAAGTCAATTAAGTCCCGGATGTTCGTATTTCTCCTTACATGATAGTGATGATATAAATTGTAACACCTAAGTCAACTAAGTCCCAAATGTAGACATTTCTTCCTAAAGGATACTGACTATTTAAAGGAATCATCATACCTATGTGTACCTCTTTCATTAAACAATTCTACCCTTTTAATAATAAGCTTAGTGATTAACTGTTTAAGAAAGCCTTTATTGAATTAGTAACCAATCTTCTCATGCTTAGAATAAATCTTCTTACAACACTTCCCCCTAGTATCTTAAATGATGCATACTTGAAATCACAAGATATCTCTACCCCCATGTAGTTGAAATAGCGCACCCGAAAGTAACAAGTTAAACACTAATTTTCTCTGCGGTTATGACATTTGTCTTCCCGGAATGACCTAAAATAAGAATAGGGTATGAATTCTATCATGTGTACTCATTATCTTTCTTATATATCTATTCTTTCCCCCTTGCTGGTTTCGATACATCAGAATTAGCAAAACCTAGTACGCATATATACTCGAGATCGTGTTTGAAGAATTGATAAGCTTAAATCTATTCCGTGAGAATCAACTTCAAGGCATTTAAAACTATGAAAGTATTTCCAAGCATTTCCCTAGTCTTGTACAAACTATGAGGTGTTGGCAATATTGATCGTCTGTAGTTTAAGGCCTGAATTCACTAAGTCTCAAATTGCAAATAAGTCCATAAAGTTTTAAACACATGACATCTAAAGTTTTAGATGTCATGTGTTTAAAACTTTATGATCCATCATTATTAACAACTTTATCCGTTAATTCCGTGACTTATTTTGAAAGACCGTTTTAAAAGATTATTTGATGACGATTTCTCCCCTTCAAATAATGACCCGTTTTCTATTTAAAGAGTTGTTGTCATTGTTTGAGTGGTCGAATTGTCTTTGAAAAATCTTTTTGTGATTACTGAAAACACTTATTCATTATGAAGACAACTTTTTACCAATAAAAATAAGATTTCTCTTATTTTGACACATAAGCGCACTGACGTGTACACTTATGAAAATATTGGAAGCACGGGTTGTGATGCAAAGTAATCACAAGCCTTTGCATGGTCATAAAGTAGACCAT
>BQNB010205643.1:0-10602 GCA_026074375.1 Tanacetum coccineum | reverse complement strand
TTTTTGCTTTAAATAATTACAGGGGAATGCTATACAAGCTAATATGAATTTCAGTGATACAGACCGCTTCGACAAGCTGCTACAACTTAACAATGCCTATAGGATTTCCCGCTTTATATGCACGAAAACAAAATTATAGGACCGAACACTTCCTAACAACACAACTTTACTTTTTGGGAAATACACAAGCATTATCCCAATTTCAAATGCTGATTTTCCTGAACATCACTTCAACTTTATAGCATACAATGAAGTAGCCGACCGAGCTAACGTTAGCGGAGCCCCATTAACAGGTATCAACCTACATTACACAAAAACAAAACTTTATACAGAAAAACCTCACACATATGCAAATTTATATGCAGATTACATTGGATGTGTTTACCGAATAAGCAATCCTATTATATCAGGCGAGGCAACCAGAAGCAAACGCACAAGGCGTATAATTGACATTCAAAACTTAGAGTAAGTTTACTTAAAAATTCAACAATAGTATGTTTTTAAAAAATACCATATTTACAAAAACCACATAATATGTACAGTGGCGTCAACCTACCGTTCTTGATATGGGGCGACATGGCAGACAAATTTGATATGGACGAGTATGAAAAATTACAAAAACCTGTTATTATCGCTGTGAGTTCTGCCTGGGCAAATAAAAGATATGGAGGTACATCATTATACAGATTCTGTTTTGACCATATACATTTTACAAAAAAACTAACATGTATTTCCTATAGAGCTTCAACTAAGTGCAACTTCTGCAACACATTATTACCTAAATCCTAACATCCCAGAAGTTGACTACATCCTTAGCGTGTAAGTAATTGCCAATAAACGTAGCCATAGATATTTATTAATAATAAATACCATCTGATAAAAGCCTTTATACAATACAGATACAAAGATCTTATAAATCCTACTCCAGCCTTGGAAATTCAAAGAGAGCCCTGCACCAACCAACTAGACGAACAAATGAGGAACCGTCATACAATTGAATCGCTTCTAAACGTCAACCCTCAGCACTATCAGGTACAATGACCTTAAACTTTCCTTCTATTGTTCTTAAAACATACAGCTATGTCTAATATCCAAAACGGGGTAACAACTGCTTACAGCACATAAGCTTTACAACTGAAGCAATACTCCTTGAAGTCACGGCCCCAAACGGATGGTACTACAGAAAGTGTAATGCATGCAACATAAAAGTCGCTGACAATTCTGACATATCACAATGTCAAAACCATGGGTTACAGCCTACACCAAACTACGGGTAAGGACTTAACTATTCCACCGTTTAAAATATCAATAAGCGAACTAAAATGTTACCTGCCAAAAAATATTTGCCCTTATCATAAAACATATACAAAAATAACCCTCCAATTCCCAATAGGTATTGCTTCAAAGCTGTAGTTGATGACGGAACTGCCACAACAACAATCACTTGCTTCAGCCCAGAGGCACATACCTTTGTCCCTGACTGTAACACAATGGTTACCTCTGTTGAAGACAAAGATACGTACCACGTGCCTACTGCGCTGAAACAAGTAGAAGGCCAAACATACATTTTCCAATACCGTTTTGGTAAAAAGGCTAGACCAGGGTATCCAAACTTCACTTTAGATGCCGTTTTAAACAGCACTGGACCAACGTTACTTGCCTTACCATCAACAGAGACCACAGCTTCTCCTGCTGCAGCAGTCCTAGATCTACCAACCAGTAGCAACACCATTACATCAGACGCCAAAAAAGACAATATCAAAGAGCAAATAGATAATCCTGAAGGCAAAAAGACACCAGTGAAACGTGGACTGTTCCAAGAAGCAGAGACCGACGCCAAAAAACCAAGGCATGATAAATAAGCATTAGCACACTGCCTTTTGCTAAATGTAAACTTGCTATAACCATTGTCTAATGTATGTACCTAAAAACATATAGTATTTTGCGAAGTATATAGTTTAGTAGCAAAGTGCATAATGCACTAATTTTGTTACTACCACTGTGTTACAAAAGCTTGCACCACAATACACATACAAAAACACAACAGGTCAGCCCGCCCCATAACAACGCACAAATAACTATCTATAAAAAAAGGCTCCCGCAGCAACGCGCGGGTATCTATACTTGTTCTTATACATGAGAAACAAACTGCCCGAAAGTTTTGGACTTCTGTAAAAAGAAAGTTATCAATAAGCCCATGAAAATCGGTTACGGGAAGCCCTATTAAAAGCCCACAACAATAACATTTTTTGAATAGCAAGAAAAAAGAATATTTTCATTTGAATAGCAACTTCATTCCAAGACATCATTCAAAGTTGGATTGAATAACAACTTCAACCAAATAAGATTAATCTTTAGACAAGAACGAAAGCAATGATGATCTTTTGATTCACTGAGGTTAAAATTGTTTGAACTAATTTGGTGATTATTTTAAACAAAACTTGATATGGTTAAACATTGCACCCCATATTTGGTGTGCAATCTGATGAAAGCGGAAAAAACAAAAAACCAAAAAGCTTAATGACAAAATGAAACCCTTTGTTTTAGTAATATCTCATTTTATTGAGTTAAGCAACAATAGTAAATTCCACTAATATCACAAAATTAAACTAACAACCTACTTTCGGTTACTTCCTTTGTTATAAACTTTGAACATGAAAAAAAAAAAAATACATAAGCCCTCTTTCCACCCTTCCCTCTTTCATTACATTACTCTACTTTGTTTTTCTTTCCTTTCTTGAAAAAAGTCAAGAACATAGCGTTAGACTGGATGGTATGGTTAGGTAAAACCCACCTTCCACGTCAACACCACATCAGCTTTCTCTCTCATCTTACTTAATTCACTATAACTCGCCTTTCAACCGTAATAGCAACCATAAACTCACATTTCATTAAAATACTCATTTTATATAAAATATACCCACTAAATACTAAACACACTCATAATCAAAATAAAATATAATAAAAACACACCTACTAACACAACTCACCAAAGGTGAGTCGGTCACCTTTGGTATCCTAACTCGCGCGCGACTTTATGTCACCGGAATGACAACTCACCTTTCCCAAAGGTGAGTAACTCACCTTTAGGACACCATACCGTCCAGCCTTAACTCTTTATCAACTCTTTAATACTAAAGCATTCAGGCTGGTTTAGTAGTAAATACTTTCTGACTAATATCATTAAAATATATGAGTATTATGTTTAATTTTTATATGTGCAAATAACTTCAAAATGGCTACGTCAATCTCTTCAAATGAAAGGTTTTACTCAGTTTGGATCTGCGTGGTAATTAGTTCAAATCATGTAGATTAATTAGCCTAAAAATAAAAAAACAATGGTTACTAAAGATTTAATATCCATGCTTGGAAGGTTATGTCTGATTCGCTGCCAACTAGATTTAATATCTCTCGGCGTGGCATTTGTATTGATAATATTAGGTGTGTTATATGCGATAAGGGGGTGGAGACATCTAGTCACTTATTCTTCTCGTGCTGCATGGTTCGTCAAGTTATTTGCCTAATTTCTCACTGGTTGGGTGTGACTGAGGTAGAGTTCGAGTCGTATGATGGGTGGCTGGCTTGGTTAGTAAATCTGCGGCTTTCGTATAGAAATAAATTGATGCTTGAAGGAGTTTTTTATGTTATGTGGTGGCTTCTATGGACGTTTTGTAATAAGCTTGTCTTCGAGGCTAAGGATCCTTTGAAGGCGATGTTTTTTGACGATGTAGTGTGTAAGTCTTATTTTTGGTGTCAGTATAGATGTAAAGCGTCGTTCAGTTGGAACGATTGGCTCAAGAACCCGAATCTTATGTCTTTGTAGTTGCTAGCTTCTTGCTAGTTTTATCAATAATATAGCTGTTCAAAAAAAATTAGTTACTAAAGAAACAACTCTCGATCCTCACTCCATGTAAGGCTAGAAGTACTCTAAAAACAACATCTCTATCTTCAGATAAAGGTAAGGTTGTCTACATCTCATTTTCTATATTACTCCGTAAAAACAAGATTGGATATCGTTGAGTTTTTTACAAAAGAAACAACTCCCGGATACTAGCCTATAAGGCTGGACAGGAATTAATGTCTCATTTGTTGAAAATGTAGACTAAGATAAACCTAACAACGTTAATTAGTTGTCGCTTGTTGTTTAACATACAGATTCATAACTGTGATGGGACAGTGGATTTTTTAGAGAATGCAATCTTAGTTAGATGTACGAGAGAGGTTTCGAAAGGGTGTGCGATAAATAGCGTCACACAAGGCTTCCACTTAAAAAGAGACACATTTTTATCAGTTTTGCATGTAATATGTATAATATTTAACATATAGGGTAAATCACAAGGAAAATCGTCATACTTGCCACCTTATCTTTTTATAACTCCATACTATAATTTTTTTCTTCTCGGGTCAACACAAAGATAATTTTATGGGCCTTTTATGGTGCATTTTTATCACCACAGACAATCAGTATTTGGCCTAGTCACTACCGGTAAGCGGTCCGACGTCATTTTTTTTACTAACTCCTCAAACCACCTCATTTCTTACCGTTAGGAAGTAATAACACTTTCCCCTTTATTGTCTCTCACCTCCCACTTCTTCCCCAAACCAAAACAAAATAACATTAACCCTAAATCAAAAAACCTAAAGCGTACAATAACATAAACCCTAAATCCCAATTCTTCCCCAGCCTTTAACTGAACCACAAACATAAACCCTATATAAATCAGAGTATCCATATAAAAACCCGACCCTTATTGAAACTAATTATCATCAAACAAACACTACCATAATTGAATCATGTCATCATCAAGTTCCTCATCTCGTTCTTATCTAAGATTCTATACCAAAGAAGAAATCCTTGCTATGACACATTGTACATGTAAGATTCCAATTTATCAACAAGTAGCTTGGACTCTCACAAATCCAGGTAGAAGATTCAAAGGTTGTCCCAAATATGTAAGTATTCCTTAATAACATTATTATATTTTGCATGTATTATTTTCTTAAATACTTAATTTTTGAATGTTTTAAGAAAAAGGTAAGAAATGTGGGGTTTATGGGTTTATTGATGATGGATTGCCCTCTGAATACTACAAAGAACTTTTTTATAATTTACACAAGGAGAACATGGAATTGAGGTCCAAGCTAAAAAAACCTATCCAGTGAAGAATGTGGTAAAAACAAGTTTGCACCAAACAAGGTAACTAATGAAGTCTATATGGAAGTCATTTACAAAGAGTTGAATGCATTAAAAGTTAAGGGTAAATTGTATGACAGTTATTTGGTTGTAGTTGGTTTTGGTTTCATAATGATGTTGATTGTATGTCTTTTTTTGTTGTCCCCAAAGTAGTATCTATGGTAGTAACTTTTGTAAGCAACAATGTAACTTGTCTTCTTTTTTTGGTTATCAATATAAGCATCAATGCTTTGGTACATCCTGTATAATATATTGCTTTGGTACATCTTGTTTTGTACTTGATTGATTTATAACTACAAGTATGTACAAAAATGTACGCCTATTGTATGATATTATGTTGTTGTTTTGTAGTTACTTGATTGCTAACTACAAACATGTACAAAATTGTATTAATCAAAGTGTTAAACATGTACAAAATTCAGTGCTAAAGCAAAGTGTATTAACCAAAGTAGTATGTTCTTTCATAACATAATTTTTCAGTGCTAAAGCACTTTACATTGTTAGTTCCACACCATAACTTAAGAAGCATTAAACCTAAATCAACTAAGCCCTTCAATATACAAAATAGGGTTAATAGTGGCATCAAGTGCAACACTATTTTAGTTATCATACAAATCATTAAACCTAGTTGATCTAAGTCCTTCCATGTACAAAATAGGTGTAAAACCTAAAAATCTCAATAAGTGTAAAATTACCAAAATACCCCTAATGCAAGAAAATTCATAAAAGCTTAAATAAACTTCATTTAAATGTTAGAAATTATAAAAATGCAACATGTGACATTTATGAAAATTATGTAAGATTAAAATACTTTATATTATGCAAGAAAAATAATTAATAATTATATATATATATATATATATATATTTTTATTATATATAGTATTATATATATATATAGCCGAAAAATATATGTAGTTATTTAATTTATACTTTACAAAATTTTAAATCACAATAATAAATAAGATAAAATACAAAATAATTTGGCAAGTTTAAAAATTGAAATTAGTCTAATTTTAAAAGCTAAAACTCGGCCAAAATCCCACATGGTTATCTTTTATACTTTTCATTTTCTCGTTAAATCCTAAAAACAATAAAACCGAAACCTAAGAACTCAAGAGAGGCGGTAAATTTTCTTTTTTTCCAAGGCTAGACGAATTTTCTAAGGGTGTTTTTGAGGTCAAGGATCGTTGGGAAAAATATTGGAATGATTCGTTTAAGGCTTGAGTTCATCGGGGTAATTGTTTCTGGTTCGAAAATACTCAACGAATAGCATAAATTAACAAAATCACAAGGATCATCAAGGGTATTTTTGTATCTCTTTTTTCAATCATATTAATTCGTTCTATGGTTAAGGAAAAATTATCAAGATATTATTTGGTCGAAATAATTAAAACATGTTTCGAAACCTAATTTCTTAGTAATTATGAAATCGGCATTAAAAAATTTATTTGTACAATTGATTTTATATTTTATCTTAGGTCTTTTTATATCATATATGTTCAGTATAAATTGTTGGAAAAAATTTCTGAAGGATTCGGATAATTATTGGGGATTTTTCTTAGTTTGCCTAGATTTAGAATAAAAGGAAAAAACGGACTAGGAAAAAATGATAAATAATTTAGGACGGGTTTTGCTATTGTTTGGTCCAGGTTCGATTATGTATTAGTGGGATTAATAATTATGGTTTGTGATTGCGGCAAATTTTAATTAGGTTTAGTGATTTATTTGTTAGCTGATTGGATTTATTTAAAAGTATAAGGGGTGTGATTTGTAATTTCTGTAACTATGGGGTCTATTTTATACATGTTATTATAATTGTTATATTTTGTAATAAATAAAGTTGTGAGGGGTATAAAATTATCATATTGATATTATTTGGATTTAAATGGTTTAATTATATATAATAAGTAATTAGAAATTAATTAATTAAAATAGAGGGGACTAAAATTGTAAATTCTGAAAAAGCGGAAGGTTTGGTTAGTAATATAATGTCTAAAGTTGATTTTAATTCTATTTGCATATAGGGTTGTTTTGTAATTCTGGATAATTAAAGAAATTGATTAAATAATTAATTATCAACAAGGGCTAAATATGTATTTGTATAATTAAGGGGGGGGGGGTTTTTTTTGGGGTGGGGGGGGGGGGGGGGACTTGTAAATACAGAAAATGGTAAGGTTATTAATTGAATAAAATGTGTAACTTTGATATTTACACCAACATAACTTTGAAAATTGTTGATTTTGTATTTTAAACCCTAAAATATGAAAGTTGTCATATTTAACAGAAACTTGTAAGGTTGAATATTAAGTCCTAAACTATTCAATATACTTATAGAATCTATATGATGATTTATTACTAATGTTGTATAACTTACTAAAAAATGGAAACTTACTAAAATGGAAAGTTACTAACAAGGAAAGTTTGCTAAAAAAATGGACTAGTTTTTAAAAATGGAAGATACCTTAAATGAGATGGTTTGTTATTTCGAATTTATAATTTCTTTAGGTTCGGTCAAGACGGGAGAGATTTTGATATTCCTGTGGTGTTTCTTTGATTATATGCTTTGTTCGACATAGGTACAGATATTCTGACCTTATCGTTTTAAGGGTTCATGACATATTTCCTCTCTAATTTGATTATTTTGAGTTGCTTACATTTGCTCTAAGCCTTTTATCTGGTTCTCTTTAATGATGTCATTATGTTCTATTTGACCTCTGCTATGCTACCTTTGATATTGAACCTTTGAATTGAACTTTGCTATGATCCCTTTGAAAAGAATTTGATCTGATTTGCTTTGAAACCCTTTAGTTTGAGACGAGCCTATTTGTTTCCTAGCCATGAAATGTAACATGGTGGTCATGATGCACCTTTGCAGACTCCTGTGTGGGTGTTGCTTTCTACTACCCAAAATTACAACACATTCTATAAATCATAAAAAACAAAACAAAACTTTTCTAATTATAATATAAACAATATAACAATAATTCAAAATCAAATTCACACTTACAAAAATTATCATCATACATTTATTCAAACCCTAAAAACACAAAATTCTATTCACATTAACTATCACTCAATAAATTCAACTTACCAATTCAATCCAATCAAAAACTCAACAAACAACACATCCTAATCAAATCAATTACCAAGAAAAAAAATACAAAAATAATACATTATCACACCTAATTCCCTATACATACAAAATTCAAAACTAAACAAATATCTATTATATATATACTATTAGTTCACTCTGGCAATGTATCACCTCCGCTCTTTCTTCTACCTCTTTGTGTGTGTGTATTAAGCAAGGAGTTGGATGTATTGCCAATACTTGTGAACATGTCGTTCTTGAGATAGTCCTTACATCGAGATATTCTAAGATTTATTATAGCTAGTTATGTTCTGTATACCCATTATTTAATATTGGAACAATATCGAATTGGGCTATGAATGACTACCAAGACCCAAAAGGTACCTAAAGTCCATGTTTATAGACATATTTTACATTGGTTATATTACTCGAGGACTATGCTGATTTAAGCTGAGAAATGATTTTGTATGCTCTATGCTGGACCCACCATAATTGATCATACTTAACCCTTCTTGGGTGGGGCGTTACAATTTATGGTAACAGGCCAGGTTTATCAAGCCCTACGCGCAGTCAGTCGCTAGGCTACGCGAGGAGCTTCGGGCTATGACTGTAAGGAATTGGGTAGCACATTAGGTTTCTTCTAGTATAAGACTCTCTCGTTCCTTTAACCTTTTGTTTTGCGATTTTGATCTTAGTATGTTATTTTGATCGTTTGATGGATTGGTGACTACAAAGAAACTCGTATGACGATGTTCCTAATCTTCGAGGCCATTTCGTTTGCTAATCGTTTTCTCGATCGTTCAGATGGTGACTACCCGTAGAAACTCGGATGACGATGTTCATAACTTCGAGGCCATAATTACTGCTGGTGTGGCCAATGCTCTCCCTAACCTTACTGCTGCTTTGAGAACTCAGATCACCAATCACATCAGGAATGGTGTTGTATCTTCAGGTGGTGGTGGTGGTGGTGGTGGTGATTTTATACCCCATGGAATTCATGTTTGGATCGAAAGGTTTACTAAGTTAAAGCCGCTTGCGTTTCGGTCTGCTGCCACTCTTGCCGAGGTGGAAGACTAGATTACGCACATGGAGAAGTTATTTTAAGTTTTGGGTTGTCCCGACAACTTCAAGACTCGTCTTGTTGTGTTTAAACTAGAGGGTGATGCACTAAGCTGGTGGAAAGCTCATTTGCGTACTCAGGTTGGAGGCGATGCTTTTGCCGATACTTGTACTTGGGTTGCTTTTCATGAGATCTTTTACAACAAGTATTTTCCGGCATCTGAACAACAACGTTATGAGCGTGAGTATGGGTCGATATGTCAACTGGATCGAGAGAATTCTGGGGAGTACATCGAGAGGTTCACTAGATTGGCTAGTTTTGTTGGAGCTACTGCTGGAGATGCCCAAAGGCAAGCTAGACATTTCAAGTGGGGGCTAAAGAAGTGTATTTTGGACCAGATCGTTAATACGGATTATATGAATGTTGCGCAGGTTGCGGCTGCCGCTCGTAACATCGAGTTATTCCATGAGAGCGGAAATTCAAATAAGCGGGATAGAGATGGTAATCGGATTCGGAACAGGGGACAGGGCCAACAGGAGAACAAGAGTCGTTATGACCAGGGTCAGCATGAGTATAGGGGTCGTCAGGACCAGAGTGTTGAGCATCGGGGTCGTCAGGATCAAGGTTATGATTTGAAACGACAGGATTTTCGGGGTCAGGATCAGAGGTTTACTGGTAGGAATGGGAATGACCGTCAGGGTCAGGGTAACTACAACCAGCGCCAGCACAGGAAACAGTCAACTCAGGAATTTAACCAGAGTCATGCTTCAGGTTCTGCAGGTAGGAGGAGGTCTACTGAGACTTTGCCTCCTCCACCTCTTTGTGCTACCTGTGGAAAGCCTCATCCGGGTGTTTGTTATAAGGCTACTGGGGTATGTTTTACTTGCGGGTCTACTCAACATAAGGTAAAGGATTGTCCCCAAGGGAAGCAGAAGCAGAGTATGCCAGCGGATTTTGCTAGAATACCTCCTACTACAGGACGGGTTTATGCTACGACTCGTGATCAGGCGGCCAAGACTTCAGGTACTATTACCGGTATTCTCCACATTGATGATCGTACTGTCTTTATTTTATTTGATACTGGGGCTACACATTCTATTATATCTACCACTTTTGCTAAGAAACTTAATATGACTCCTATACCATTAATTAGACGTGTAATCATTTCAACCCCAATGAAGAACCATATACTTATTGACCATGAATATGTTAACTGCCCTCTACGTTTTGATGATCGTATTCGTCCTGCGAATTT